>JAYJMH010032044.1:0-16860 GCA_036873815.1 Phacellophora camtschatica
TATAAATTCCTAAGAAAAGAGTTGGCAAAGAGGTACCAAGAGAACTTTTTTGGTCCCATTGATGAAACTGCGTCCATGAGAATTGCATAAGCATCATAGCAATAATTCTTTTCTTGACAATCAAGCTGTGAGCAGCCATTTTGAAATCTGTATGCGCCACTTGTTTTTCAAAAAGAGCGCCAAATGTTTTTCAAAAAGGGCGCGAAATTTCTCATGTAAACGCGTTGTCAAATAACGTCTTGGCTAGGCGAGATATCTCGGCAAAGCGGGATCATGTAAAAAGGCCCTAAATCTCAGCGAGTTCTCGTTGCGTGAGTGCAGCGTGCAGTTACAACACAAGAAAAACAAAAAGATTTTCTGTCAAACATGGAGGTAAAACTTTATTTTATAAAATAAAAAACAGGCTAACGTTCTTTGAATTTGTATTTTGCCTCAATAAATATTATGTTGCCGAACACTCGTTCTTAAATGAGAAGGCTCAGAGATTCTTTGACCTTTCAAAATCTACCCTTTTTAGAATTTGTTTACTTGATAAATTCGATTTTGGCGTTTTGTTTGTCTTCTTTTAATTTGGTTTGGCAAGATACCTATCTACTAAAACCCCAAAAACAAGTCTGGTCTGAGACATGGGCTTTGAATTCTGTTGTTTAAATTCAGACGTTTTTTCTCTGCGGAAATGAATTTAATTTTAACCATATAAATATCTTTTTTCGCAGGCTACATCCACAACACATCAACCAGCGACGTCAACGGTTGTCATAACAGTCAACGACACAAATGACAATGCCCCAGTGTTCAAAAATGGACCATACGTTGGTACAGTTTTGGAGAATTCTATGATTGGAGCAACAGTGATCCAAGTATCTGCTGTTGATAACGATATTGTAAGAATTTGAAATTATTTTTTTGCATGGATTGGGTTTGAAGAAACTGATGTAAAAGAATAGATTTTGGCTCTGTGATAGCTAAACTCGGCTAAGCTCACAAAAAAAAAATGGAAAAAATTAATTTTTAAACAATATTGAAATTTGTAGATAAAAAATTCAGGACGAAAGCCGAAAACATGACACAGTTATGACTAATGCAACCTTTCGAATGTAACTTTAAAGGAACAGCACAAGGGTGGACCAAAAAAATGTCCCTCCGTTTGATGGGCTGCCCCTCCGTTTGATGTACCGGGTGGACCAAAAAAATGTCCCTCCGTTTGATGGGCTGTTCCTCCGTTTGATGTACTGAGTGGACCAAAAAAATATCTCTCCATTCGATGGGCTGTCCCTCCGTTTGATGTACCAAGTGGACCAAAAAAGTGTCCCTCCGCTTGATGGGCTACAATACAAGACGTGTTTGTTTGATTAGCCACAATTATTAGATAGAAATACGTGCAAAAGGCTAACTTAGAGTTGGAGATATCACACAAGTTTCTAGTGTAATGTTAAGGTATGGAATTTGCAAAAGTAAATTACCCGATACTTCAATCTTTGGAGTCGATTTGAAGGAATCGCCTCGAATTCCAGTCCATAAATTGAACAGTTAAAACAACCTGCTCATGCGAAATCAGCAACAGAATATTCACAATAGACCTAAATATTTATATTGAAGAATTATAAACTCACAATCCAAAGTAGTTTATAATTTTTTGAATAACAATCTATATACCTTACCATTACCTCAAGAAGCGTGTGTTATATCTTAAACTCTAAGGTGGCTGGAAAAGATTTGACTACATATGTACTTCTTCTTCTTCTTCGTGCTCCGACCTCTGTTTCCCGAGGGTTGGATGATATGATTCTCCATCTTTCTCTATCGTGAGCCATCACTACGGCCTCGCCATAGCTCAAACCACTCCAATTCTTGATGTTGTCTGTACAAGATATTTTAGGTCGACCATTTCTTCTTTTGCCTGCTACCTTTTCTTCCAAACGTACTCTTTGAAGATCTCCTCGTCTAACTAAGTGACTGAAGTACTGTAGTTTCTGTTCCTTGATGGTTTTAACCTTCTCTGGCTTTGCATCCTACGCAACACTATTTCATTTGATATGTTATCTCTCCACGATTATCTCAACATTCTCCTGTATGCCCATAATTCAAAAGCGACAAGTTTCTTTAACATACTTGAAACACATGTACTACTCAGTTGTTATATTGATTCGTACGGTCATGTCGGGTATTTATAGGACCATCTTCTATCTTTGATACTGACCATCGTCTACTTGTTATGAATATCGAATTTCCAAATAGCAAGAAGATATTACGCAAACAGTCAAGTCGAACTAACATCAGAAAAGAAACGAGAGTGAAGACATATTTTTGTGCCTTGCGTGACAACCCAAAGGCTCGTCAGAGACTAACCGAGAAACTAGACTATCTATTTGAAAAATTAGAAGCGAAAGACATAGATGAGTTAAACGAGGACATAAGGAGCCATTTGGGTCTCAAATGAGTGAGGCACAGTACTGCTTTAGAAGATATTGATCAACTACAGATGCCATTTTCAATTAAAATTTTTATCGCTGTATACATAGACCTTACGGCTGCATATGATCACGTACCACGAGAATTTCTTTTCATGGTACTACAAATGCAAACTGCAGCTAATCATCTTGTAGATATTAAGACAAATGTATAAATTAACAACGGCATCAACAAAAGGTTTTTACTGGATGTCGACAATGTGGACAAGAGTCTCGGTGTTTGTTTACCTGTTACTTTGATTTTGTATTGATGGTTGTACCATATGAAATCGATCAATCCTTTCCTGATGGCTGGGGGTATAGATCTCAGTTATAATCTCTCATATATGTGTGTACTCATAGACAACAACGCTTTAAAATGAGAGGAACTAAAATCATGAAAAGGATATTATATTCCGACGACCCTGTCTTATTTAGCAAATGTATGCAGTCTAACAATTATTAACAACATATGCAAACGATTTTGTTTGGCAATATCCTTTAAGAAAACCAAAACGCAAGTATTTAATGATGAAACGCTGGCCAAAAAGGCATCTCCATTTAGTGTGGATAATGACGATATAGAAAACTTCAGGGAATTTGTTTACCTTTGTCATATAATTACAAATTCAGAGACCATCGTATAGCAAAAGCACCGTAGATCTTCTTTACTGACCACCGTATAGCAAAAGCAGTCACAAAATTTAATCAATTCTGAAATGCTCTTACTGATACAAATGTAAACATACAAACAAGAAGGAAAATCATTGAGGCATTCGTTATATGCATTGAGTTATTTGCTAGATACTTTCCCAATGAGCAACAGATTCACAAGTTAGATGTTTGTTCCAGTGTCTCCGTAACACAGTCAAACGAGGTTGGGCAAGAAAAGTCGCGTCGTAGGACACGGAAGAGAAGGACTTTAGTTCTGTTTATAGCTAACAGCGACATACAGAGGATTTTGAAAGCAGTGCCCTTGCGAGATTTCCTATATACTCAACATTTGAAATAGATTGGTCATGTGTGTAGAGGAGAAAATATCTGAAAAAAAATTATTATCATTAAAATTATTATAATTATTATAATAGTTATTATAGTTATAATAGTTATCAAACAAAACCATGTTTTGAGTTTCTTCTTGAAAGAGTTCGTTTTGTCTTAAGTGCTTAGTCGTTTTGAAATCTGTGTGTCGGTTTCACAATTTTTTCAAAATCTGATCTTGTTGATGAAGTATCTAACAGTGTAACAACAGGGCCTTTATATGTCATTTCGAAACGTTTCATTGTGTGAAGTCTTCTATTGTGAAGTTGAACTGCAAATTTTATCATTGTCTTGAAAAATCTTACGTTCACTTTAACAATTATAATTGTATGACTCATATTATTGACCCAACCATACAACTTCACCAGGGGGATCACCACTGATCAATGTTGTCATAAATATTTTTTGAGATTATCATTCATTTTCAATTTGTCGTTTCAGGGTATAAACAAGCAACTTTCATACAGCGTACGGGGAGGTGATGGAAAGTTTGTTATTGACTCAAAAGGGAATGTTTTGGTTAATGGAAGTTTGGACAGAGAGAAAAATGACAAGTACTACTTTGAGGTGTGTTTTTGTTCATTATTTTGGTTTCATTACTGCTAGTAATTCGTATGATGCACGAGGGTTACTTGGTTACGTTACTTATCTTGCTGCTGTTTATTTTAATTTTAGAATCGTGCTCGCTTTCATTTGTCATTTCCTGTTGTTTTCATTTGCGGTTTCTTTTTTCCTCTTCTTACCTCACTTCTATTTTCTCTTTTTCCTTTCTACAAACTTCTCGAGGTTCCCTTCCAGCCAGGTAGCAGTGGTACAGGCGCCACACCATTTCCTCAGGCTTTGCACATTTATAAACATAATTGTTGCTTAGTCATGCTTCGTCATTGTTCACAAAGGCCCAATTTAAGTTCTGTTTTGGGAGTTACTGCTTGAACAATAACTTATTAAATGAAACACAATGTTAATTATGTTGCCATTTACAAGCATGGTACTGGTTTCTATTCGCGACACAAAGTTTTAATACTACCAGTAGCAAAATACCACCAGTAGCAAAATACCACACAATAACTAAAGAACGCCCTACCGCCCCCGCCGCCGTCCGTTCTGATGTTTAAAATCAACCGTTAGAATACTTTTGAAATTTCATTATTTATTTTTAAGGCAGGTAATTGCAAATTTTTGCTATGGATTGCGGAATTTATAAAATAAAGATGTTCAAAATATAATACTTGATAAAACGTACTGCGAACTACAATGCTGATTTGAGTGAATTCAGATAAATTTTTTTAGATGCATTCATGAGATGAGCAAAAACAAATTTTTATTGTAATTACAAAAGGTTTTGTGCAGGAGTTTTAACAAGACTTTAAAGCATGTTCTTTCAACAGACGTGGCAATAGCTGTAAATATGTTTTATAGTAAGTATTTGATAATTGTATGTTCAAAAAACAGTCACTATCATATTGAAGGAAATGCAAATGCAGACAATTTTCTGGATTTTTACACGTTTATTCCTGGAATTTAATTTGTTTTTTTCTGCTACCCCTTACGAATAAATCGTTAGATGAGATTTTCCTGGAAATTTGGGCGTGGAAGTTTGGAAAGTTTCAACCAAGTTTCACAAAATATGTTAAGACTTTTTTGTTTACCAGCTGCAGGTTTAAAGAAATAATAAACAATGATAATTATTTCGACTTCGAGCTTTACTTGCTTTACTTTATAACTCAATAATTCATTTCTGTAAAGCATATTTTAAAATGTATAATTTTTATATAAATTTTTAAGGTTTCTGCAATTGAATCGTCGACCAAAGAAAGATACAGAGCTTCAACCAACGTAACGATTTTTATTCAAGATGTAAACGACAATTCTCCGCAGTTTGAAAAGAGCGTACTTGAAGTAGAAGTTGTGGAAGAACGTGAACCAAAAGTATTTATTACGCAGGTGAGACACAGTACACATATATTTTTTCTAAATGATTGTAGTTCTTGACGAATTTATAAGCAAATTTGATGCCTAAGTTTTTTAGATTTTTTCGTAAATTCAAAATTTGATTTCTGTTTTGGCCGTAGTTAAATATTTTATTTACCTTTATTTGCTTTTTTAATTCTTTTAACCCTGTTACGACCTGATTTATTTTCAATTTACAGGAAAATCCCATCAAGATTTAATCTTGCAGGGGGTAAATTGATTTAAAGTTGTCTTTATTTACCTCCTGGAAATACGATGTTTTCCACATAGCCATTCCCCGGGTGAAATGTTACTTCTTTGTTGTTGTCTTGTAACCAAATATTAACATCGTTGTTTTGCTGTCTTTCATCAAAAAATTGAAGTTTCTTCAAACAGTTAAAGTTTTTTAATTAAACCAAGCATTTCAAAGTACTTTTGACTGCTGATGAATTTTTTCATTATTCTTTTATTCTTTTCTGTTGTTTCTGTCCTATTTGCATTTGCGAGAAGAAGAAAAACTGATGAAGAAGGCTGTACCATTTTATATTTTGAACCATTTTATGTTTTGAACCATTTTAAGTTCGACATGTTTTTGACCATTTTATCTAATAAAACAGTCAAAACGAAGGAAGAATTCAAGCAAAAAGTGAAATTCTCTCTCCCACCCTCCGTTCTCTATTAATTCATGGTTCTTTGAGTTTTTAATTATTTCATTTATACTGCAGCATATTCTGCTGACTGTGTGATGAGCTCGAAATTTTGTGATTTCACGTCAATCCATGACCTTGAAAGCTTATTTGTCGAGGGGCAAGTCACTTTAAACAATTCAAATACAAATATTTTCTGAAGATCGGGCTATGAAACCTTACTTTCGGGGATTTCATTTCAGGGGTTGTGACTTGCTTCTCGCTCCGTCACTCAGGCAAGGTTGCGCAGCCATCACATCACACTGGCCGCCACAAGAATGTATATTAATTGTATTTACATTGCTAAATACAATAGAACCTTGATAATTCAAATACTGAAAGAAGACACGCATTTATTCGAGTTGTCGGGAGTTCGAGCTATCCAGGGACATAGGGAATTATTTGAGTTACCGCGGGGTTTGAGCCATCGAGGTTCTACTCTAGATTTAAATTTAAACTAGCATTTTATCATTCTGATGATTCACAGGTGCGGCATGGAATTTCTTTCAAAAAGCCAGATTTAGCCCTGCCTGAAACAGGAGTAAAGTAAACACAATAGAAAAATTGAGAATTTTTTAGAAATCTGTTTAGGCTTTATCCTACCCACTCAGTACGCCTCCGTCATCCCTGTTTCGTATAATTTTTAGAGACGTGTAATTTGTCATGTTAAATATATTGAACATTTATATTTGTTGAAATCTGAAAACATTCCAAAGTATGAAATTGTTTTTTGCTTTGTTTACTTTTATATTACTGAATTCCTCTGGTAATTTTGGCTGAGCTATGCTAGCATGCAATCTCTGAAACTAAACTCTACGGGTGTGTCATGATGCTTAGGATATTTCTTTTGTAATTTTGGCTTGCACCTCATACTATTTTGTTTGCAGTAAAGACATGAATATAAGAACTTATGTTTTCAAGAACATTCGGATTGATATGGCATTTCAGCTTGCTGAGGCTATTTTGGCTTGCACTTCATACTATTTTGTTTGCAGTAAAGACATGGATATAAGAACTTATGTTTTCAAGAACATTCGGATTGACATGCCATTTCAGCTTGCCCATACTAGTTTTTTTTTGCAGTAGAAACCCGAATATATGAACCCATCTTTTTCAGAACCTTCAGACTGACGTGCTATTTCTGCTTGCTGAGGCTGTTTGTTATTTGTAATTTTGGCTTGCACCTCATACTAGTTTGTTTACTGTAGAAACCCGAATATATGAACCCATCTTTTTTAGAACCTTCAGACTGGCGTGCTATTTCTGCTTGCTGAGGCCCATTTATTTTTCGTAATTTTGGCTAGCACCTCATACTACTTTGTTGACAGTAGAAACCCAAATATATGAACCCATCTTTTTCAGAACCTTCAGACTGACGTGCTATTTCTGCTTGCTGAGGCTATTTATTTTTTCTAATTTTTGCTTGCTCCTCATACTAGTTTGTTTACAGTAAAAACCCAAGTATAAAAACCTATTTTTTTAAGAACCTTAACTTGTAAATTGAAAAGATTTAAATCACCTAATTTTATACGACTTTATTATTATTATTTTGACTGTCTCAAATTATGGCAGCCTTTATATGGAATATTTAGCAGTATTTTATTCCACACATCCATTCAGATGCACTTCTGTACATTTGAATTTCATTAAGAACTTCACCATGCAAATCAAGAAATTTCTAGTTTCCCATGTTCTTGTTTTTATCGTATATCGATGTCAAGCAATCTGAAATGTTGTTTGTGTAATACACAATGTAATTTTCATTTTTTACCGTTGTTTTTTTCTTGCAGTTAAACGCAACTGACAAAGACTTTGGTCCAAACAGTCAGATTGAATACTCGATTGTCCCGGATGCTGAGAATCGACACTTGGATTTTTATGTTGGCCAATTAGATGGAAAACTTTTCACGTCAAGAAAAATGGATCGAGAAACTATAGCAAGATATTCTATTTTGATAAAAGCTGAAGATCGTGCACCTTTTGGACAAAGGAGGTAATTTTCTGAAATTTGTGAAATACTTTTTGGAAAATATTTAATTGAAATATTTACTGAATATTTTACCTTTTCCAATAATATTTTTTCAGAGGGAAATTTTTGATATTTTAACATTTTATTAGTGATTTTACTTGTTATAGTTGATTGTTCGAATGTGAATTTTTTAACTGATACATGTTTACCATAAATGATTTGATCCTTGATTTTTGGGTGGTGGATTATTCAAGGGGGAGGCCAATAGTCCAATAATGTATTATATAAGATTAAATTTTACATGAATTGCAAATGCTACCCCACATTGGGATTTATGTAACTGTCAAAGCCTGGTATTTTACCAACTATTAACAGTCACAGAGTACTGTACCATCTATAACTGCGATTCTTAATCATGAGTTCATTATGTCGTGACAGAGTTTGGGATTGACACGATCCATTAAGGAAAGGAGATTAGCGAGAAAAGAATGGTCTTGCTAGATTTTCATTGATGCTAGCTTTAAATTAATTGTTGTTACAATATAAAGATTATGAACAAAACTAAATAAAGATATTAATTATTAATTATGATCTACACACGTGATTCATGAATTAGAATTTGATTAAAAACATGCGGTGATGAATTAATACGTTACACCACAGAGGTTTAATCCTGCTAGAATTATTCGAGGGGGGGGGCTTATTTGCAAAAATAGATTTTTAGGTCAGGGTTTATTTATTTGGAGATAGGCACTTATTCGAGGATTGGCGACATTTCGTGCAAGTTGTTCATTTTTAAAATGGTTTATTTATTTTTAGGGAAAGTTTATGCACTGTCAAAGTTAAGGTCATTGATGTAAATGACAATGCGCCATATTTTACTCAGAGTGAATACATCACATCAATAACAGAAGCAGCAAATTTGAACACTATTGTATTTGCATTACAGGTAAAACTTTTGTTGAAAGTCTTGTTGAAAGCCTTGTGGAAGAAGACCTTGTCTGTTTTCTTAGGCCCTGTTTACACTGCTTCGTATTCATATGAAAAATGAGCAAAACATATCCGTTTTTGCCTTGCGTTCACATTGCTCCATTGTGAAAATGGAGCTTTTCGAATACGCTGAAGAATACGGATAAATTTGGAACGATGCCTTTTGAATATGCTACGTTTTCTGCAGAGTCAGGAAAACTCTGCGGTCGCACGGTCACTGGCAGAGGGAAGTTATAGAAAACAAAGGAAAATGATGTGCCACAACCAACCCACACCTATTTGCAATTGTTTAATGAGAAAAGTTTCTGAAGATTACGCTTGGAGGAAGGTTGGTCACTTTTGAGCAATGTGAACGAACAGTGTTTTCATCAACGAGCAGCGTTTTCATCAATGAAAACGAATATAAGTTAATACGAGGGAGTTTGAACGTAGCCCGATATAGAAGAATGTTGATTACGACAAATTGTTTACGACATTTACGATGATTTACGACAAATTATCACACGATGAGAAGGAAAAATTGATTTTTCCAAAAGACGATTTAGGGCGAGAACAATCATTTTTATCTTTTCATTGCTGTATTTTAGAATTTGCGAAAACGACGTTAAATTTTTTAATCCTCTAATGATGCAATGTTATTTACGTTAAAGGCTCTGGACAAAGACGAGGGTGTGAATGCGGAATTGCGATATCTCTTACTGCCTGGAAATAACTCGGAATTTTTCAAAATCGATGAAAACAGGTGAGTTTTTTCTTTCTTGGAATTTAAAGAAAATTTCAAATTTTCCCTGCAAAATTTACAAGTAGGTTGGAAAGCAGGTTGGATATTTCAAAGTAATCTGCTTTCTAATTTGTATTTTGCTCGCTGCATAAAAGAATAAATTGTAATAAATAATAATAAATTTGTAATAAATTATGAAACATTATACAACTAGATTATTATACCGGTTATTAGATCATTGTTTGTATATATAGAAAAATAAACAACAGAAAGATTTTTTATCACGTGATGAGAATTTTGGCGGTTCAGATGATTGGCACCAAAAAGACTAAGTGAACAATTTAGCGGCGATGGAATCTGACTGCTTGTTCAATTTTGGCTTCAAATCTTTGATTAGATAATTATCGGTTAAATAAGGGTCTTTCTACAGTTTTGTTCTGAACCACCTGCCAAATAAGGATATATGGAGGTCACGTGGTAGAACAATAGACCATAATTATACCATTGTTGTAAAGCCAATTAAATTTCAAGAAAAGTCTAAAAGTTCCAACAACTTACTGTTCTTCAGGAGTGTTTGGTAGGGGGGGGCATAATGGCCCCCCAATAGGCCAAATAGGGTTAAGGGTCATAGGGTCGTGGTCACAGGGTCCTGGGTCATAGTCTGGTTTATAGAATATGCCCTTTTATTCGGGACAATACTGTGATATTTCCAAGTGTAATGAAATAAGACGAAGATCCGTTTTGGTTCCTGGAGAGTAAAAACTGATTTCGCTGGAGAACTAATTAAAAAAGATTGAAAACTGCTCCATGACCTTTGACAGCAGAAAAAGACCAACAAATAATCACACAGCCAGTTTCTTTGTCTGAGTTTAAAGACGAAACTATCAATTTACAAATATAGAAGTATCAACTAGATTTTTATGAAATGTAGTGTTTCGTAATTTACGACAAACAATTGTTAGTACAAAGTTTCACATATTCATAATGTGGTGTTTCACAATAGGGAACACAACAAAGTATCCATGAATCTACAGAGAGTTGAATGTTCCTTGCTTTCCCAAGTCCATTCCACGGTTCATTTTTTCACATTCAAGAGATGATGACATAGTTTCTCCACCAGCAGCACTGGTTTCCCAACGAATTTTCGAAGAAACCGTCTGAAATATTTCCTTGAAGGATTTTTGGAATTCGTGATTAAGATATCCGTAAATGACAGGATCTGCAACAGAATTTGTAAGTGATATGAGGAACATTATTCTGATCACCCTCATCCTAGCATACTGTCCATCGACTCCTGGGGGCCAAATGGAATCAAATTTCATTGATAGCAAAAGGTAAATAGACGATGGGCCCCAGCAGATGAAAAATGCCAACATCAAAAAACCAAGCAGTCTTAGAGCCCGTTTCTTTCGCTTCATGTCATCACTTTGAGTGGAGGAACTCAGAGTTTTCATGGTTTTAAATTTACGCATGGTAGCAAAGAACGTTACAAGCATTACCGCAATGGGGACAACAAGCCCTAAAAGCAAGCCGCTTGTATTCCACACAGTTGTGTTGATAATTGTAGGCCATTCTCTCCAACACACAGCATGATCTGGGTCAAAACGAAAAGCAAATACGTTAGGTATGACATATGCAACACTTGTAAACCAAACAACAGCAATGACGCTTAATGTTACTTTACGAGATTTGATCCAGGCAGTTTTCATCGGGAATCGAACAAAAATAAATCTATTCAACGAAATATAAGCCAGAGTCAAAACTGAAACGGAGGTGACAATGCCAAATGGAGTAATGCCGATTGTAAACGCACAAAGTATATCAGCAGTCGATTGTGAAAATCCTCGCAGCATCTTTAAATCAATAAAAATCGTTGGGTAAGCAAAAACATCCGCTAAAAGATCAGCTATGGACACATTGAGAAGCAGAAGGTTGAACGATGTGAACTGAATTTTCTTCTTGGCAAAAAAATAGCATACCAGAGAGTTGCCTGCCAGTCCAAACAATGTCGTGAGAACCATCAACGAGTTCAGAAACCACTTTACTCCAAGTGAGTATATTTCTTTGTTGTGCAAAGTACGTTCAGTGTTGTTTGAAAATTTTGATGCATTGCTTGTAACAATTGTGGCCAAATTCATTTTAAAAACCAAAAATTGCAAAATATCGGTTTCCACTGCCTTCTATGGGCCTCTATGCTTTTTGTGAACACAACTTTCCTAAAGTTCGTATGTCACATTCTGTCGCAGAGTGGACTTGCCAGACAGTCTGGAATGATGTAGGGTGTGTAAACCGCAGATGAAAACAAAGTCTTATGGCAAGTCCAGCCGCAGAGCAGGCAGTTCGAAAAGAGAAACAGGAATTAGAATGTAGAGGAAGTAATTAATTCAAAGGTGTATTGAAACCAGCATGCATTGCGCAAGTTGTTGGCGTGTGGAGGTAATTTTTGTGGTCAATAAAAATAAATTCTGTAACGATTAAGCCCCGGCGGGGGGAGGCTTATTCAAAACTCGACCTTTCATAGTGGGGCTTATTCGAGAGGGGGGCTTATTCAAAAGTCAGTTTCCCTGGGAGCATTGCCTTAAAAAAAGCATGAGCATTACCTTAAAAAGTAATCTGATATGAAACTCAACATATGTATGGATGGTTGTACCAAAAAGAATTCTGGAAAGTTTGTAATCAATAAGTTGAAATTTCGAAATTTCATCCCTCTCAAGTGTGCCGGCGGCTCTTTTTTGCTCTCTTATTCACAATTATTTTGAGCGCTGTTAAGAAACTGTGTTACAACATTTGACTGTGACTCATGTTACATTGGTTCCGGTTTTCACCCACTGTGTCGTGTAGTGTATATTAGATTACTGTTATGTTCTTGCTATCGATATACTCGGTTCTGTTCGTATAAAGTAAGTTTAGATGTGTTTTGTTTGCCGTGGTTTGCACCAATATTTCTATCAAGCGCCTTCACAGTTTCATGAAGAAAAGTGGTGTAAAACTTGTATTTCTTCTAAAAGCAAGGTCAAAACTTGAAAAAAGGAATTGTTCCATGCTTTGTTGATAAAATTTTGATGCTGGCAGAAACAAGAAAACCTTGATTGTAGTTTGGAGAGTTTTTCATAGAAAGGCGCTTCCACCATTTTTCAACTGTTTTTTCAACACTTTTGATACGGGAGTGGAAGTGCAGTGTTGTGTGTCGTAGTCTATGGCTTTCCTGATCCTGTGGATGCACACACAAAACATCTTCTCCGTGCAACGCTCTGCGATAAAGTTTATCTTCTCTTTCCGCCATAATTAATGAATAACTTTCAAATTGGTCTGCCAGTCCACCAAATAACAATTTGAACACCCGAAGGAAACCAAATGCAAATACACTAATCACATCAAGGAAAAATATCACCCGACCACAATAGACGAATATTCTTGGGAGTCGCTGTCCAGTTTTTTGGCGACAAAGCTGTGAAACCTAGTCGCAGGAGCGGGGGGGGGGTTGGTAGCAAGGAAACTGACATTTCATAGATTTTTGACGGAGGGGAGTGCTGTACCGTTGCAAAAGCTTGATTTTTTCCCATACAGCAGAAAACTACATAAAAGGTACTGCTCAACTGTGAAGGTCAGACAGAATTTTTTTAAACAAAAATTTAAGACTTTAGAAAGAACTTGGCAATTACATATTCGTAAGGTGGTCGTGAAAGCAAGAAAAACAATCAGGTCCTCAAACTCTGATCACTGTAAAAACTGACAAAATAAAAATTATAAAGAAGCATTTACCTATGTTTTGACAATCATGCACAGGGTGTCCAAAATATTTTTGTCGCAGTTTTATTTAAAATATTGAAAAAATAAAACAGTAAGCAATCAAGGCACTAAATATTTCAAATTCAAAAACATTAATTTAAAGTTTTTCTAAGGCATGACATAAAAATGTTCACGACAAGCCCCTGCTGCTTTATCGTAATAAAGCTCTGCTTTTGTGCAGAGTCCTCTGGTTTTCACCTCGACATAATTTAAAGCTTTCAACTTCCATATCTTGGTAAATATACTATTGATTTTTCAGAAATGTGTAGCAAACGTAAATTTAATATTTCTAATTGCAAAGACTTTACGTTTTGATTGCTGACTGCTTAATGTTGGACTTTTCCTCATTAATATTTTTTTTGGGACACCCAGCAGATAACTATGTTTGGACACTCTTCTCAGGTCACACCTATCATAAAACGAGTGAATAATTTCGTTTCTCGGAAAACATAAATCATGCAACACGTGAACAATTCTCTAATTTTTACTTTAAAAATGTCTATGAAAATTAAGTACAAAGTAGAACAGATAATATTGTATCATCCATCGTTAAATTTATGTCCAATATTATATCGAGGCATATGAACATGGAGCCGTGGACGGGTAATTTCTTTTTCCTTAAAGAAATTCTTCATGTAATTGTATTTCCTTTATTAATCTTGCCTTTAACTATTTTGTAAAATTGTATTACTTTAGTTTGCATTGTATGCTTTTTAGTTTTACATTGCATGCGTTGAATTTCAAATATGTACATAAACTAAAGTTCTGCCAGCAATATTCGATATCAAGCTTTGCAGTTACAGTATCTATTTAAAATCTACGCAAAACATTCAAGAACACACCGGCTAGAAAACAAACAGTATATTAGTCACACGAAAATAGATTATTGCTAATTTAGATTATTGCAAAAAATAGATGCTTATTTTCAACTAAGGGAAGTCTGACACTAAGCCCAGATAAGGATGAGGAGACTAAGTGTCATCAGCATATAGTTTTCAAAAAGGTATGACAATATGATATTTTATTCTACACCAGATCTACAGTGGTACACCTAGCCTGCATGCAGACTTGGGGGAAAGTTTTGTGATAGGCGTAGTCTGAGGGACGCCATGATAAAATTGAGTTGTTCTTGCACAGATTAGAAACTCGTATATTTGCTTCAAATGAAACAAAGCAAGACCCCATTGAGCTCATTGCAGTGACCAGTTGTCAGCAAAAATGCCTGGACAGAGCTCGTAATGGTGGTGGTGTGTCAATCTGTGTTGGGGATTCTGTAAAGTTTATAAATTCCGGATATGATATTCCGGATATGATATTCCGGATATGATATTCCGGAGATGATTTCGGTAATACTTTATTTTTTTTGAAATTTGGCTTTTTCATGTGGTACCAGGTTTTGGTACACAGTATTAAGTGACAACCGCAACCAAATAAATTTCAAATCCAATACTTCTCAATTTTTGTCTCTTTACAAAATGCATAGACGAATGTCAAATATTTTTTTTAAATGATTCAGCACCATAATTTTCAAAAATTTCCTCCTGGACGGTGTCCCAAAAAGGTAACAATAGTGATCAAGGCTATCGGTTTGAATTTCACTTAAATTTAGTTCTTGGTAGTCAACTTAAAAATTGATACCAGTTTGTAAATATTAATTCTGGATATTAATTCTGAATGTTCAAAATTGCCTCCAACACCAAACCAGAGGTCTAGATTTTGTCAAAACTGCATTTTTGCATCTCCAAAATTGTAGCTTTTTATGAAATGAATTTAATGGTGCTTGGAAACACACTTGGAAAGAAATCCAAAAACTGAAAATTCAATGCTTATTTATGGATGCAGCCACTATAAAATGTTTTATCTTTTTTCAGCATTTTCACCAAAAATGTAACAACAGGAAATGGCAATTTTTGTTTTCAAAAAATTTATCCTTGGAAAACTGATTTTCAAGATTCTTTTTGGAATCATTGCTGTGATTCAGAAAATCCTACAACGCAAGGGAGGCAAATATGAACTTTAAACTTTACCATCTCAATTCTCAAATGATCAATAATCAACAAACCAGATTTTATTTTTAAATTAACTATAGAGGATTACTTAAAAAATACTTCTTGACAGATTAGGGCAATATTTTCTTATTATTTTCTTATGTTTCTTTTTCATTAAATAAAACATTAATGTTTTCTAAAATCAATTCCAGCATTCATATTGTCATTTAAGAAAGCACTTTGAAGATGAAAAAGAACTTATAATTTTAAGTTCATTTGTCCACCTGGTAGAAACAACAAAGGAAGTATTTCAAAAAGCAGGAAAATAAATATTTATTTGAAGTTAGTGAGGATTTTTAAGCTAATGAATTTAAAAAAGTAAATAGGCCTCCATAATAGCTGGAGGAAAGTGCATCCATACAATTTGATTCTTTGCTCTTTTTTTAGTACCAATGTTGATTATTAATCCTTTGACATGCAAATGTCCCAGTGAAATAAATATGCCATTTTTAACTTTGCACATATGCTTTTCAAAATTTAACAGTTCAATTTTCATTATTTGTCCATTTTCTATGCAAGGAATGAGTTGCCTGCCTTCCCCTTGCATATAGAAGTTTATCAACAAAACACTTACTTCTGCCTTACTAAAACTGTTTCTGCATCAAAGAACTCTTTCCATTCTGATGCATTTTGAAGTTGTAGATCTAACCTCTGCACTAACTGCTGAGCATATCTGCAATAAACCAACATAATGCAATAACATCAAACAAGTTTATTATAACACAATCATAAGAAAAGGATTGTCTAAAGGCAAAAAACCAACTTTGGAAAGTTAGAGACAAATTCCAATGACCAAGAAACTATTTTAATTCTAAAAAAGAAATACTCCAAACAAAATTATTTTTAACAAAATAATAAGCAAAATAAAATAAGCAAAAAAGTAATGAAAAGTACAAAACCATGCACATTCTGCATTCCTATCAAGGAAAGGAAGATGTGATGGAGTGTGTTTCATCAAAAGTTGTAATGGATTGCATCACAGCATGATCCTATCAATCAGCTACCCCAATCTACCAATAGCCTATTTGCTTCGAGAGCGCATGCATCAGAAGCATATAGTCAGCTTGCTATCAATCTCATGGTATGATGGACAGACGTTGGATGGACTGGTGGACAATCCAATTCAATTCATTGACCCGGGGCATCCCCATTTCAATTTCTCGCTGTTTTTCGAATTTTCTGCTGTTCAGCCAAATTCGGGCATCCAAATTTCCTG
>JAYJMH010032055.1:0-16856 GCA_036873815.1 Phacellophora camtschatica
TTAAGAACAATAGTAAGATCATGTGATCATTCGTGGAAAAGAGGCTATTAAACACATAATTGTATGACGACATATCCCGTTACAAGAAAAGAGGGGGATGTCACGAAAAAATTTCCGAGTAGAATGATAAATTTGTTGATAAATTGTAAGTTTAGCTTTGCCGATTAAATTGCCAGACGAGGTGAAATCACGGAGTAAATACCGTTACGTTTCCAGGGGTGTCCCCTACCCTCCCATTGAGGTCATGTCAGCTTGAAAATGATGTTAGGACGACATCAAAACGTCGCTCAATGAAACTAATATCGCTAGTCGTCATTATGAAAAGAATACTCTCATTCTAAACTGAACTTTGTTTGAAGAATCCGATTCGTGAATACAAAAATGCAATATCTCTTAAATTTGAGCAGGTGGATACCCTGAGTTCCAAAGCCTCAAAAATCAAAAATCAATCAAAATCAAAAACCAATCAAAAACCAATCAAAATCAAAAACCAATCAAAAACCAATCAAAATCAAAAATCAATCGTTATTTTTATTTTTGAGTCTCTGGAACCCAGAGTAGCAGGTGGATTGAAAGCTTTCCGTCTTCGATGTAAAATTGTTTCGAAAGACTATGACGCATTTTTTACGTGAAAAAGACATCAGTGGAATGAAAGAGCAGATATGGATGCAAGATGAATCAGTTTTTTGAACGGCCTATTGTTAATCATCTTCTTTTGTTTATTTGTATGTTTTAAGACGGTATTTAAGGGCTCAGGGTTTGAGGCTTGACCTGAATAATTGGTTTAAATTGATACGATAAAACGAGAACGCAGAAATGGAGATTAAATCTGTTTGGTATGTTAGCAAGTTAATTTGTGTGTCTTACTTCTTTTCAGATGACTTGACGGTTGAAGCAAGATGTGATTTGAAACAGTAAAAGAAAACGTTGCTTGTCTTGTATGACATTTAATCATGGATCCCAGCAAGCTGAATCCCAATGGCTGCTCCAAGTTTTACAGTGAAAGGAACATTCGTAAATTGTCATGTCGTTCGTGCAATGATAAGCTGGCCAGCATGAGAAAAACTGCTGTAAGATGGCTGTACATGGAATGGTACAAAAGATCTATTCTTGGACAGACTCTCCCGCCGGTGAGTGGATTTTATGGTCGTGTTTTAGTTGGCGGCGTCTTATTTTCACCATAATTAAAAGTTCACTAGATTTTTATTAATTTATGCTTTTGGTTGAAGTATTCTTGACAAAACACTTATTTATATCATACAATTTTGGAAATGTTTTGCTGAAAGCATCGAGTAATGAGGTTCTGGAAATGCGCGCCAAATCATTTTCTTACTGACTTTCGTAGTTGTACCACACGGGAATCTGCCAGAGGACAGCGGAAATTTTGACATGAAAAACATCTAATGAAAGTTTGTTTTAAATTATTGTTTTGTAAAGTAAACAACATGTATGAAACTACTTAAATACGATTTAGCGTACAACACACGGAATCTTATCCAATCACTGGATCAGTACTCCAATGTCAGTTTGACAATATGTTTGTGGAACAGTACAGAAAGATACATTGAAAGTTAGATCTTTTCCATATTTCTCAGTAGATTAGCTTTTTGTTACCGTTGATGTTCTGTTTTGCTATTCTTTACAAGGTTGTGTATTTTTACTGGCTTTAATACAAAATTCGTTGTATTAGCTTCTTGTCACTTTGTTACTGTTGATTTTCTGTTTTGCTATTCTTTACAAGGTTGTGTATTTGTGTTGGCTTTAATACACACTTCGTTGGTTTTTATTGTTTTTATATACATATGCAGCATACTAATATCTTTGATCTGATAAACTTGAAGATTCTTGGGTGTATTTTTGGCATGTCAGTATAGTAAAACTGAAATTAGTTTGAACAAATAATTTTCAAAAAATTATATTGCTGTTGCCATTGTTGTTGTTGTTGTTTTTCGAGGATGATTGTTTCGTTGCTAGATGATAAAGTATGAAGATTCACATGTTTGGTTGAGACAGTTAAAATCTTTGGCATCATTTTTTTATGATTAAACTAAACAAGCTGAGTCTTTATTACATAATGCCTAAAACCAAATTCATATTTGCATTTGTAATTTTCATTGATATTGGTTTTCAGAAATCGATGGATTTTGAAAAGATTAAGTATCATCTCTATAATAAGAAAATATTGTGGGTTTTTCCTGATAAATTTTCAGGCAGTTATAGCAATTAAGAAGCGTTCGTCATACAAGAACGACTGTTAAATGTTTTGTATCTTTTTTAAAGTAATTTCCTACCTTGTTTTTTGAGATCAGCTGTTCTCATCTCGTAATTAATCTATTTTTCCTATTTTTTGCTAAAAATTCGTGGTTTGAGTTTCTGTAAAGTGTTTTCATAAAGGCGGGACTTTACTGGGCGTTTTTTGAAACATTCCGACAGCAATTTTGTGTTATTTGGAATTTTGTGTTTCCCACTGTCAAATGAAAGTCAAACATTTATCAATTTGATGAAGACATTTCTGTTGTGCTACTTGCTTCTTTTCCTTGAAACTTCATTTACTGAAGTTGCTTACTTTTCTGTCAAAATTTGGACCTCAAGTTGCTTAAATGGTTGCTTATATATGAAAATAGCCCTGGGCAATTGAAAAGAATATAATTGAGAATATTACTGGGCTTAAAAGTCCCTTTTATGGCCACAGTGCCCTGCTACGAAAACACGAGAGCTTGCTCCAATTGCAATTTATTCAAAAAATGTTAGCTGTTTCCTTTTATCTTATCTCAGAAGTAGGGATACTTAATTTTTAGACGAATTTCTGTACAGTTGCTTGTAAAGCTTTTGCTTAAAAAAATCGTGTACTTCGATACATTTACAAATTACACAGTTGATCATCAAACAATTGAGCCATGTCGTTATTTGATATATTTGATACTTCACAAAGCAAGCTGGTCTTATGAGTAATATGAAGAGGGCTTATATTTAAATCTCTGAACTGAATCAATAATATATTTACTTTTTTACTTTATAGTTATATTTTCGTTAAATTATCTGAACTGGATTAAAAATTTATCATTCGTCTTACTGTATTTATTGAACTTTTATTAAAATCTCCGAGTTGAACTGAGAATTTCAAATTTCTTTATTAAAATTGCTGAACTGTATTAAGCCAAAATGATAAAATGATGAAATCCCTGAACATGCGACATTTTTCCTCGTCCATGAGTAACACACATGACTTTTTACGTGGGTGAAAGAGTAAATAAAATCAAACATTTTGATGTTCCAAAAAAAGTTATTCAAATGCCGCAATTGATGAACATGTACCTTTGCTTGGTTGACAGGGAGAATGTCCTTTGACGAGATCATGAGATAAGTGTCTGATCTAATTAGTTTTCTTCGTCAAAATTTACGACAGTTAAAATTATCCGTTCATCAAAAGTAAGGCGTTTACTGCTATCAAAAATAATATTGGGAAGTTTCTTAAAAACAGGACGAATTAATGAAAGATCAAACAGATTAGTAAACGAAGGAGAAAATATTGTGCTTTTTACTTAAGACAGTAAAAACGCTCTTTCCGGATTTATTTTCAAATCGACATTCTTAGATGTTCTTACTTTGAAAACTTGTATACACATTTATTAAGCGTGCAATCAAATCCTCGTTTGTCCTAGTTTTGATGGTTTTTTAAATATGTTATGTACATTATTTTTTATGTTACATTATGTCTTGTATGAGAAATCTTTTGTTCAGTAGTTTCGTTTGTTTAAAAGAGGTTCAGCACTCGTAGACAAAAGTTTATTCCAATGACGAATGCTTGCAACTATGATTCATAAAAAATTATTTCTTTTACTAGAGCCGTTGTAATTTTGATGCAGCTTGCAACTGTGGTTATAGAGTGCAAACATTATAGGTTGCTGTCGAAATTTGATGCGTTTGTAGATGGTCTAGGTTTGAGGCATACTGTTAGTTATACGATGGGCTTTAGGAATCATGGCGCGTGTGTTTTATATTTTTTTATATTTTTGTTTTTGGTTTGTCATCACCCATGCATTTTTATTGTGTCCTAACACCCATGTATGTGGCGTACACAGACCATCCATTGAAGCTGTTGTTGAGTTGAGTTGAGTTATCGTATTTAACGTGCCTATCCCGTGAAAGTCTCGAGATGACTGGTTTCCAGCAGGGGACACGGGTTATACATAACCTTTCAGTTTTGGGCACATACACTTGCTATTCTTGCAAGGTATGGATTTCTGCGCTTGGCGCAGGGCAACCCATCAGGGCAACCCCGGTCCTTCCTCTCGATGTGACCACACCTCGTGATTCCTTTTGCCTTTGCCTGGAATTACAGAGAGTTAGCAGCTCTCCTCATACTTTCACAACAAGTATAACCTTGGTCGGATTCGAACCCACGACCTTGCGATCATGAGTCCGGTGCCTTAACCACTAGGCCATTGTTGCTGTTTTTTTGGTCGGCTTCAACCTGTTAGTGACATATCAGTTCTGGGAGCGATAGAGAGATCCCCGAATGTAATATAACGCTTTCATGCCCGAATTTATTTACGATTAACAGAAAACCTATCTAAACGCAAAATTGTCAATTTTGAAGAGGTAGAACTTACACACCAACCTAATTCTAGCGATAAACGTACGTTAATATATTTCAAATGAATACTCGTTTTTTTGCTCCACTAACGAAGGCTCCACTAGTGAAAGTTTCTTAATTTTGAACCATTTCACTAGTAAAAGTTTCTTAAAAGTAACTGTATATAAAAAATTCCGTTTTTTTACTTTGCAATCTTTTTTTCAACAAAAATATTACAAAAACTGAGTATACATTGTACAGGATAAAAAGTCTTCACTGAATCAATCATGCCCACTCCATTGAAATCATTAAGCACCGTGTAATCTTCACTAAAAATTTCAAAAATTTCTTAGCAATTTTTCATTCACTAGTAAAAGTTAAATTTTCGTGGGTTTCACCGCTTTTTGCTAGGCCTATGCATTCCATTTTTTCAACAAAAACATTACAAAAACTGGGTATATATTGTACAGGATAAAAATTCTTCACTGAATCAATCATCTAACATCATGCCCATTCCATTAATTTCATTAAGCAATATGTAATCTTCACTAAATTCACTAGTAAAAGTTTCTTAAATGTTCTTGGGTTTCACCAGTTATTTTCTCATAACAAGTTTCTTACAAAAAGAACGTGTACATGTATACATGGGCGTGTTTTGTTTGGTCAACCCTGTATGTGATAGCCTGCGTGCCGCCTATATGACCGCAGTCTGGTATTACTGTGCGTTTGTATGAGTATAAAACAGGGAGTTGAATTTTATTAGTACGTCATAACTGTTGACTGCGTGTAGTCTTATTCCTCATAATCGTGATTAGTAAGTCTTGATGTGTGTCGCCTGTTGCACGATGTTAATTGATATTCCAGATGCCTTCATTTGACCGTTAGTAATGTCTTAATCAAATGAATTTTAGAAGATTCTCATCAAATTGGATGACTTTTCTTAATGCTAGTTTTTCTACTGCTGTTGAATTATTTCTTCTTCTGGCGAGGTCACCATGTTCAGTTATGTATTTTCATAAAGGTAATCATCTACAATGTTCATCCAATTTTGGGTCAGCCGCCATTTTGTTAGGCCTTATTGTATCTTGTAATTTTGAGAAGTCATTAATATTTTACAAAGTAGGTATTGATTGCTTTAGGGCACATTTGTGCAGTTCAGTTCTGTTTTTTGAGTTAATTTTACTGTCTGTGTTTATCCCATTTATTCTGCCGACAATTTGGCTGTTGTGCTAAGTGGCTTGAAATGCTCATGTTGTGGAGAATTAGTTATTGCTTTCTTGAATGTGCGCGTTACTGCTCTAGCTAAGTGGGTTAACACATAAGTTGTTTCAACAGGCAATGTTTTTTCAGATGTTGTTTCAAGAAGCGATCTCGAACACCATGAAGCGATCTCGAACACCAAACAGCAATCAAACTGCTCAAAATATAGTAATTTTATTGGCTAGCAATTTTTTTGTTGAAACGAGGCTCGAGCAAACAATGAAAAACAATGGAAGCATGACTTATTCCTGAAACGAGGTGAATCTCATTTGGTAATTTTTGCCACAAGTGTAACTAGTCTAACACCCTAGGAAAAGATGTTTTTTCATTTCTGTTAAATAGTTTAGACTTTAGTAGGCACACTATTTTCTTCTCTGCTAAAAGTACCGTGGGCTTTTTGAGTAACCTTAAAATTCATGCTAAATGCTGATTTGGTTTCAGATGACTTTCAATACTCTATTATTTTGATTTATTTAGGCTGTTGGACCCAAACCTCTGTTGTTTGTGAGACATGTTTTGTCAGACCGTTCAATGTCGAAAGACCTCACTGCGCACTTTGTTATGTTGTTTGAAATCATTGCTTTTCGAACTTCACTCCAGCCACCAATTTTTGGCAAGTGTATTCGATTCTAATCTCCGCAAAAGCAGTAGAGCGACGGCGAAAATAAATCGTTTTTTAGAATTGAAATCACAAACAAGGATACACACACAACTTAGGCCTAACTACACAATGGATTGATTAATGAGATTAATGCTAATGTATGCAATTATGCATAGTCTGGATTGTTCCTGCACAGTATGATACCGTCCTCCGCTAATTAAGATGTATGACATGAACTATGATGATATTAGCAAGCAGTCAAATGCTTATTATTACTATTACTAAACGCACCATGTCATCAGCCATCAGTACTTATTTTCATTTAAATCTTTACAAGTGATCTAAATGAACCGTGAAAGTCACATGGTATTAATGCCAAATAGATGTAGGGCGGGAAATTCCCTTGACATGACATATCTTGTGTTGCCACACGTGTACGGTTGGTTTCAAGTTAACGAACCAAATTGAGTCAAAGATTTCTCAAAGGTTTTTATTATCTAAAACATTCCAACTTTGATGTAAAGATTCTCTGCTTGCCGGTAAGTCATGAAATGTTAGTCAGAAATCTTCAAGCAAACTATTTCCTTTTTATTATATAAATAAATTCTTGGATTACAGGATACCTTCGATATAAAAGTTCTTGGATTACAGGATACCTTCGTTTGCAAAATGGCCACAAATTGCAGTGCATTTTCTTCAAGTCAATCGTGCTTTGTAGTATGATGTGATCAACCCTACAAGGAAATACTTCCTTCAGATAGTAGTGTCGTGACACTGATGACCTAATGATAAGTAAGAAGAGACCAATATCTCATTCCAGGAAACTCATTCCGCAACATTCCAAAAAGGCTGCGCGGCTGCTTGTTGTTGTTTAGATTCTGCATCGGCTGAATGCCAATGGTTGACTGTTTCGACCAACAGAAAATGTCATATTTTCAGAAGGTAAATGCGGAGAGAGCTTTTTATTAATTGCAGATACTTAAGCGTAATTTTTCGTTTTGAATATAAATTGGTTTGTATATGCGAGTGCGAAAACCCCTTTCAAAACTCTACTCAGAGAGGATTTGTCTTATAATTGGAAGTCAATCTGGGTGAGGAAGGTTGGCGTACATTCTTTATTTCCTTGTCATACCAAGCTTACATTACTTGCAAACTTGTTTCCTTGTCTTACCACGATAAATGGTCAATGTTTATATAGTTTTTACGTAAAAGCTGCAAGCAGTTTTGAAGAAGTAAGTTTCTTGGGCCTGATGCTGCTGTGTGCACCTGCCACTCCCTATGGCGTCTTGCACGCTTCATCTTTTGATATCTTTTGTCGGATATGCTTGGTGTTTGAAACATCATGCAGAATGTGTACATCAAACTTGATTCAGTCGTGAAGGACTATCAAGTTGCTCGACATGTTCAAGCGCCCAGATTGCTCGAGTACGATTGATTTGTTTGATTGCTGTACATTTTGATTTGTTTACGTTTCGTCGTCTTGTAACTTTAAAACACATTGGATTTGTTCTTCGCATGTGTATACTTTCACATCTATGGTGTTTATTCTGGATTATCAATTTGTAATATATGAACAATTTAGATCCATGTGACACAGTCTGTATCCCTGTATTAGTTTCCATTTTCAATTTTTCCAGCACTCCCTAATTCAAGATGCAAGATTGGAAGATTCAAGATCCGGAATTTAAGATTCAAAACAAAACACCCTAATCTAAGACTCAAAATTCAAAGCATTTCTCTACGCCTGCCCCCTGAAAAT
This sequence comes from Phacellophora camtschatica, assembly GCA_036873815.1. Taxonomy (NCBI): domain Eukaryota; kingdom Metazoa; phylum Cnidaria; class Scyphozoa; order Semaeostomeae; family Ulmaridae; genus Phacellophora; species Phacellophora camtschatica. The sequence goes on from JAYJMH010032055.1 coordinate 8,197, forward strand.
ATGATATTTTCTGTGTTTATCATTGGCTTTTCGAGGAGTGAAAGGGTTAAGGGAATAACATACTCACAGAGTTTCTACAGGGTCTTTGAAACGTATTGGATATCAGGAACAATAAAAAATCTTATTACGAGATCGTTTTGTTTTTAAAATGTGCAGCATGTAGTTTCTATTCTTTAAAATGGACGTGCCAGAGCATGCCTAGCAAGAGACAGAGCTGGTGCCCCAACTCCTTTAGATAAGGGGGTTTAACAGTTAATTAATTTACAATTAAATCATTATATGAAAATAATGTATTTATGGTATTTTCTCACGAAGTAATTTATTACTTATGATTAACTCATTAGACCTATCAGCACAATTTCTAGCTGCAGGCATTTTGCAATACTCTGAGAGATATGACAATCGGCCTTCAGAATTTCATGCGATGCATTAGAGTTCATTGTTTCATTTTTTATCACATTGCTCGGGAAGAAATTATGTTTATGCCCATAATAGGTTGTCGTACTGAAGTGGTGACGTCATAAAAAAGGAAATATTTTTTGATTTTCTAACCTTGCACCATATAGTCTGAAAGAACACCATAAACCAATTTTACACAAGTCAGTCAAATCTATTGAACATTGGCTGAGATATTGAAATCACTGCATTTTCAGTTTGGTTCCAAAATATATGAACTAAGCCCAAAACGCAATGATTTGATTAAGAAATTCATGTATTCAGCTAGTTATGTCTTAGCCAATTTTCAATAGATTTAACTGATTTTCCACGTGTAAAGTTGTTTTAGGAGGTTCTTTCAGACCATATGGTGCAAGAGAATCAACAAAAAAAGTTATTCCGTGACGTCACGGTTACAGCTGATACATAAAGCCAAATAACATATCAGTCAAGAAAAGGGCAAAAAAAACGTGTTTCTTTGCAGTAAACATTTTTTTTTCTAACCATATACCAAGCGCAAGCTTATTCTCAACACGTTGAAAGGGTGGTCTATTTGTGGGAAATGTGTGCATGAATGATAAACATCGTTGCTAGGGTTACTTCTTGTTTTTATTATTGAAAACCGCCTTTCAGTAAGTCTCTTGAAATGCAATTGTAAGAGAAACTTTGCTTTTCAAACGTCATCTTTCCTTAATTCTGCATAACGTGTTCTTGATGCACTTCAGAAAGACAATTTTATGTACAATTCCTTTCTTTCTCTGTGGGTAATATTTTAGGTATAACGTTCCAAGAAACACTTTATTTGAACTTTCTTGTGGCCGTGAATATGTTTTACTATGTCAATACAATTGTGTCCTTCCCTATCTTGATTAGGCCTTGCTACATTGTTTTGTTGAGGTTTGTGGCCTGGTTTTAGATTGTTACGCTTATCTTGTTACATTGTTAGTAATTTCTGTTGTATTTAAAGGGAAGATTCTTGAATATCTTTGATTGAATTGTTTAATAATCCTGTCCTTGTAAACTTTGACATTTAGATCCATTGCATCTTTTCTTAGAATTTCTGCTTATTAAAATGTCTTGTCATTTCACCAAATTTTGATTCATTGTCATCGAATCTGGGTGTACACGAATAAATTCTAATCTCATCAGATTTAAAGACTCTTGTCGCCGTTTCTGTACCTCAAGACATACTTTGAAGCATTGCATATTCTTCTTGAACTCAGATCCCATTAAGGGCATTCCGTCACGGAGACCTGACGTCATTAGTACCTCGATTCGAAATATTAGCGCATTGTAAAACGAGGCACAAAGATTACACAAAGAGTTTCCGATCCAATTTGTAAAAATTTTGTGAGCTGTAGATCCATTGTGATGCAGAATGGTATTAAGATATGCATTTTGTTTATTTTAAGCCTTTGTGTAAACAAATAATCATCAAAATTGTTTTACGCTTATGCAGCCACGTTTAAGCATCTTTAGCTTCATCTAACGAGACACGTGATAATACGAAACAGAATGTTTTCTTGCAATCTCTATCCAAACAGAAGGTTCTGGCATGGTTTTGTGTCGTCTTTCATGCCTTCGTGAGACGAAAGTCGGGTTCAATGTAGTTTAGAAATGCATTCATTCGTTTTTTCTCAAACATGTGCGACATGTTTCAGCGACAGGAGATCGCTGTTGAAGAAGCAACGAACATTCTAAAAGATTTGAACACTGTCTTTGCGAATGATACAAAGGAAGTTTAATGTGGAGCGTCGAAACATGCTCTTTTATCATTACCAGAAGGGGGTTGATTACGCATAATGCGTTTGAAGACTATAAGCATGCTTAATGACTTACCCAGCATGCTGGTTATTCCTGATGTTTCCGAGAAGTTTATCATTTAGGACAGCACGATATCAACTCATTCATTTATTACGGAGATAAATATAACTATGACATGAATATTGTATAAATAGACACTAAAACACACCGTGAAATTCTTTGTCTTGTTAATCAATACCCCTTTTTCAGCATTGCTTGTTGCTTTCTAAATGTACTTAAAACATGATTAGAAGAATACTCTCATGACTATTTTTATTTATCAAAGAACAGATGATTTCCGTAAATTGTGTAGAAGCAAAGAGTGGAAGTTAATTCAACTAATCTGGTACAAGTCATTTACTGTGTCTACTTTTAACCTCCCCCCCCCCCCCCCAAACAGAGCCATATTAAGAATATTAAGAAATAGTGAAATATTAGGAGCTCTTCATTTCTAAATGATCTCAAATCGAAATTATCTTAGAATTATTCAAATCAATTTTGATGTGTTTACTTCCTTCAAAAAGGCAATCATTTATTTTTCATTGCTTGTTAAATGCTTCTTGAAATCAATTTTTATTTTTTCTGAAAGTACATGTACATCATCTGAAAGTTTGAGAAACTTCGTTTACTTTTGATCAAATTTAAAATAAAGACATTCAAGTAGGCCTGCCTAGGTAAGTGATAAAGAAAATATAGCAAGCTTTACAAACTGTAACCACTATACAAACTACAGTTTATATAAGATGTAGATTGAAAGATAAGGAGTTGGAATATAAAATAGACGTTTTTGAATTCTGAAAAATTTAATAACAAATTTTGATATGACATGGCATAAGGTAAGTTGAACTGAAAGAACCTGTCTGAGGCATACGTTTACAGAAAGTTAGGAAAAGTGTAAGAAAACTTAAGTTCTTTTATGAAGACGAAATAATTTTGATGACTTATTCTAAAATTAATTATATGTTTACATTTCACTTGTAGATATTTATTTGTTACGTTTGTATATTGCCACTAACGAAATTCAATTCAATTCAACTTTCTACAATTTAAGATTACATGTTACAAACGTTAGTATCTCTATGCGACAGGGAAGGCAGAGCTTAACGAATGAAAGTATTAGCGAATATACGAAACTTCGAATGATCCAAATTCTTGGACACATGAGCATTCCAGCTCGACTCTGATGCTCTTTTAATTTTTAAAATCTGATGCAAAGTTGATAGAATTAATTCAGAATTTTTCTTCGTGTCCACCTCGCTGCTTATGTTCAGGTCAACCTTGTTTCCAGGAATCTTCTTCGCCTTAATTTTTGGCGGGATTGCGTTATTTTGTATCAATTTATTCCATGGTTTTCAACTGGATTTTATTCATTTGAATTCAGTTACGCATGCTATTGAATTCATTTTAACACAATGTCTTGTTATCATGAAATAAAAAGATGGGAATATGAATGTAGAAACTGTAGTTAAAGGCAATGAATTTGGTTCTGAAAATTTAAAAGTTTTCTCATGATTTAATAATCTTGATGAGATTGAAAGTTGGTCCAACAATTCGTTGTTTCCAAGCTTGTTGATGGGATTTTGGTGTAAAAGTTTGCCGAAAACATTACATATTTTCATTTTGGCATTACTTAATTGTTGGCATTACTTAAGCATTACTTAACGTAGTTACTTAACCAGATAAGGTAATACCTGGGGATTCAAAAAAACCATCTACTTTTGCAGAACTTTAGCTTGGAGTTAATGAGGCTACAAATTTCAAATTGTGCTCAAAGCGTCGTCCAAAGGGCAAACTTAGAGTTTGGGATATCGTCTAGTCATCTGCGATCACGTTTACTTGTCCAAAACTGGAAATTAAAATTGCCCTTATTCGTGAGCTTTCAAGTCAATTTAAAGAAACACCATTCCTTTCCAGTTCACGTTTTGACATTAAGCTCTCGAGTCGCAATCAAGGCAGCACATAGACTGGAATATTTTCAACTTTTGAATAGGTAAACGTGATCGCAGACTACTGGATGATATTCCAAACTCTAAGTTTGCCATTCAGGCGTCGTTTTGCGCGCAATTTTAGATTTGTAATTTCGCGGATTTTGAGCGACATCCGGTATTACTTTATGCAAATTGGTCTTCGCTGATAGGCTTATCAGAATTCGTTCAGGGAACGCAATGCATTCTATTTAAAATGCCCCCACCACCGATTTTACCATAATTTTCTGTTGTGGATTTTGTAGCTTTGACGATTTTGTAGGTTTTGTAGATTTCTGAATTTGTAACAAATAGCGATGGCTTACCTGTTGAGACTATTGCGGGGATTCATAGTTTTTTTTCGAGGTTTTCAGGAGATCTTTTGTTGAATTTGCTGAGGCTGTGATTTGCTTTGACGTGCGTTCTAATTTCTTGCGTTCGCCAGACATGGCTTCCCCCAAAACAATGGCCAAAGTCCAGAAATCAAATCATCAGCGCCGAAAAACATAAAAGATATAGTAATTAATCACATCATGGACCAAATGTAGGATACAAGAAACTCCGCAAGATATCATTGTGGATAATAATGCTTTTCACGACAGCAAGCAATCGTTTGATTTTTCATTAATCCTATTTTGATATATTCAATATGTCAAGAGGAAGCACTGAATCCGGGATATTCGTGTATCATAGCTTAAAGAATTACATTTTACACAAAGGCGGTCGATCATGTACGCAACATGTATAACTTATTCAGTGTTTCCTTTTTTTAGAATTGCTATCGATTGTTCTTGTTTCAGATTGAAATAGCTTTCTTATTATTTTTAAAAGGAAATGCCGAGGCTATAAACTGTTGGATAATTACCACTAAAATACGCTTGCAGTATTTTTAGAGGATATATGAACATATGTGTATTGTTTATAGCGTGAGAAAGAAGCGCAATTACACAAACTGAAATGTAATAATTTGACTAGGACTTCTAGGCCCTTCTACTCTACGCAAGTTGGTGAGTAATGTGAGTGAGTGAGTGAGTGAGTGAGTGAGTGAGTGAGTGAGTGAGTGAGTGAGTGAGTGAGTGAGTGAGTGAGTGAGTGTTTATTCGAGTGAAATAAATTGGTCATCCAACATCTTAACACTAAAAGTTTTTTTTACTGCCCTTGTATTAAAATTATTGTTCAGGATAACAAATCACGAGAACATACTTGTTATTGTATTTAAAATGCTTGAGATATCGTATCTCCATTTTCTCCAATAAACGAATCCGGAAAGTTTCTTCCTCTGAGATCTCTTGATTTGATTGAACACCGAAAGTTAATTCCAAACATTTTGCTACTTTTTACAGACGCGAAAGTTTTTTCCCGCGAAAGTTTCTTCTCTTAAAGTATAAAAAAGATTCGTATTTGCATTGTTGTTGTATCCTTTGATAATATCGTGTGCACTTATCATTGAGAAAATGTGAATAGATTGACTAGGCTTTCAAAAGTTAATTTGCTCACTTCTAATATCTGCAGAATGACATAACTAAATTTCAATAAGCAAATAACAGAGGCAAATTGTGTAACAATAGTGGAATTGAGACACTAGTTTCCAAGCAATTATCCCTCGAGAACAAAGCGAAACTTTCTCGGTTGGAAAATGAAAACATCTCCTCCGCAACATTGTTCTTTTCGTTTTCCAGTTGAGAGAGTTTCTCTTTGTTCTCGAGGGATACTTGCTTTGAAACCAGTGTGTCAATTTCACTATTGTTACAAACTTCGTCTATGCAAATTAACTCTCTGTCTTTCCACAATATCTTTAAAATTTGAGGTCAAATAAAATGTTGTTTTACCCACCTGGCTGCATTTACTTTAATTAAGTTTAAATTCTTTAAGTTTGAGTTTACGCAAGAAAAAATCTTTTTTAAACATAAATATCAAACTGCATTTACTTTAATTAAGTTTGAATACTTTAAGTTTGCGTTTACGCAAGAAAAAATCTTTTTGAAACATAAATATCAAACTGCATTTACTTTAATTAAGTTTGAATTCTTTAAGTTAGCGTTTACGCAAGAAAAGACCTTTTTGAAACATAAATATCAAACTGCATTTACTTGATATTTTAATAGCGGGTGACCCAAAAAAAGGTTTTGGCGTTTGAAAAATCACCACAATTCAAGTGTGTCACCAATCAAGCTTATTTTTACATTGCCATATACAGGGCTAAGTTAATTGTTAATTGCTTAAGGGCTAAGTTAATTATAGCAGTGTCAAATATTTCACCAGCACATTAAAAACAATGTAATTTTACCGGTTTAAAAGCGACCTGGTTTTGATGCATGGTAGAAGTTGTTATGATGAATAAATATATCCCGTTATTGCAAGTTGCCATCACTGCAATTTGCTTAAATTTTATAAATAGGATGCAAAAGTATAATTTGCTGCATTGAACGCTTTAAGATATATTTCTTTTATTTGAATTACAAAATGTTTTTAAAGTAAGCTCAAAATAAGGGTTTTCATTTTAAAATTACGTCATCAGTGGTCAAAGTTAACAAGATAATGACAGTTTGTAAAATAGACTTCCTCCTTCTCACGAGCGGAAAAAACAAATTTTCGAAATTGGTAACAAACTAAAGTTTGGTGATTTTTCAAACGTCGCAACTTTTTTTTTGGTCGCCACCGGGCACATATTGAATTTACATTTAAATATATTATTTTAATATTATTTACTATTTTAATAAATACTTTAATCCACATTTAATTCATGAAAATATCATAACTGCATTTTCAGGAAATGTTGCTCGCTACAGAGAACATGGATGTTATTTATTGCGATCCAGAGTTTGATAAAATAATGACGTTGAAAAACGTAACAAAATCTGAGCGGGTGAGTGTTGAAAAGTTTAATTTTTCTCAACAATTTTCTGCACTACTAGATCATTTTCAATTTTCTGCAGTACTAGAAATGACAGTTGAAAACAAATAAAAGCAACAGTTCGTCACTGAAACGTTTTTAGGCCTCGTATCCTTTCAGAACTGCACCTATTCAATTCTTGTGTAATGGGACAAACAAAGCCCTAAAATCTGTCTGATCACTGCCTCCTCCAAAGTCATTGAAAGTCTCATTGACTGAGAGCTGTTCCTGCCAAAACCGTCGAAGTAAAGAAATTCTTTCAAATCTTTAACTGTGGGAAATTCAAAGAATTCTTAAATTGATCTGAAATTGTTCGTTAGTTATTAGGCTATCTATTGCTACCAATCATAATGAGTTTTATATTATTACGCTTGCAATAAAATTATAAAACCCTTTATTGTTTTTAGGACACCCGGTACAAACATGAAAATTATTGTCAAACTAAATTATTGTAATACCACAGGAACTTTAAAAAGAAGAAAAAATAAAGTTTGGAAGGTTGCAGCTCAGCAGAAGGTTCTGTTTACGTTTGCGTTTCCTATGTGAATGCATTTTGGGGCTGGTTCAACGCATCGCATCTCAACGCATCGTATTCTTTTGTGACTTACCACTAAAAGTTAACACGCTATGTTTTTTTATTTTAAGTTTGTTTCTATTATTTTACAGAAAACAGTCCACGATGCATTATGCAATTTGACTGTGAATCAGACCAGATTGCTTGCAAATGCTATTAAAGATAATTTGAATTATACTGCGCTGACAAGAAAGGTAGGGAACAATTTGTTTTTGCAACACAATTTTATGTTGACACCTTATAAATACCACATTTTTTTGTTTAATGGAAATCTGTTTGATTCCTCCGGGACTGACAAGGTTTTGTCAAGCAGTAGGTTTGAGGACTATCACAAGTAACATCTGATGTTAAAGATTTCACAAAGAACATCGACGGAAGATTTCTTAGAAATAATTTTATTTCCGAGAAGACTGACGGGAAATGTTATTTGTTTGTTTTTTGTTTGACACTGATTAAATCAAAAGTGCAGGAAATCAAAAGGTACATTGGCTTAAAGTTTATTTATTGCCTCCTTGTCTGTTTATCCCGGTTCCTCTCTTTCAATATTCCCTTCTCTGTTTGCGGACAGGGCAGAGAAATGGACTTGGAGAAAAACAACTTCTAAGACCATCAATTACAACTTTACAACTAATGAACGTTTGCTGTTAAGCATTTTATGTTTTTTGGTTTAGGATGTTGAGACCTTTTAAGCATTCTATTTTTTTTGCCTAAGGCCCTATATAAACATTGCATTTATTGTGTATTTTAAATTTCAGTTTGAGACTTTTTAAGAATTCTATGTTTTATTGGTTTAGGTTATATGTAAACATTGCATTTAATGTGTATTTCAAATTTCAATTTGAGACTTCTTAAAGGAGAACTGAAATGCCAAAATTATTTTTTGATATATTGTGTGGTTTTTTATGTAGATTGCGAATATCGGTTCAGTTTTACGCAAAAGCCACTCCTTTTTCTCAAAATAGCGCTTTAATGAGAGTCGGAAATTGCCGAG
>JAYJMH010032066.1:0-16855 GCA_036873815.1 Phacellophora camtschatica
GCTTATTCGAGAGAGGGCTTACTCGAGAGGGGGGCGTATTATGATTATTACGGTAACTAATGAAAGAAGAGCATTCGGGTCGCCGCCGACTCGGGTCGATTCATGTCCGACTGCGGGCAACCTACTGCTTTCAGCTCATAAATCAGACAGGAAGTTGCTTTAACAAAAAATGTATCTAAAAATAAGGTTATGTGTCAATAAGATATAACGTTCTGATGGTTCATTGTTTTCCATTCTGCAATGTCCTGTCTACTATTTAAAATGTAGAAGTGTCACGTAAAAATTACCAAGAAAATTTAAATCCAGGACAAGATCGAGTACCAGCATATTACAAAAATAGTAATTAAATTTGAAAGAACAAATTCTTTGAACAGCCACGAGAGACAAGCCATTTGAAAATTACTTGTACAGTAAAATAGTTTCATAATGTAATGCCTAAGGCAAATAATAGTCTTACCATCTCTGTGATCTTCCACTGTGAAATCTCCTTCATGATTTTGCACTTGTTTGACAATGTCAACAAAAAGAGAATATTTGCTATTTTCTAAAGAAAAAACATGGAAAGAACTTACTACAATTTCAAATTGATTTGATAAGAGATTCTTGTTAAGAATTAACGCAGTTGGCACAAATTAACAGAGGGAATTTTGTAAAACAAAATATCGCAACTTCAACATGACATTGCAATTTGCTATCGTGAAAAAAAGATTTCCCACCATCAACGTAGGCAAGCAAATCATAAGAAACAAAATCATAAACCGTTGCTGTCTTTGTTTGTTTTTTATTCATTGTGTGCACTCTATTGTGTGAAATCTATCCTTTCAAATCACAAATCACATTGTCATGTTTGAAACTGAAATATATTGCTTTACAAAATTCCCCCTGTTGCATAGATGGCAAACAGAGAACGTAACATACACAGGAAGGTAAAAAAGTTCAATTTCCTTACTGTTCATGTCGTTGGCATCGAGCAAGTAGAGGTAGGTTCCAAGCGAAGGTTCTGAAATAAAGAATAAAAAATATATAATTCAAAACGATCCATATGAAGTTTGAAAACATATAATAAATAAACTGCACAACTGAAGTCGTTAATTGAATACATAAATAGTTGGTTTTCATTGGCACAATTTGATAAAATGTTAATTGCTTTAAAAAAAGAAATGTTTGTATTCATGTGCACGGTGAATCACAAAAAATGAACTTGCATACTCTGTGGTAGATTTGTTTTATTTTTTAAGTATGTAGCTCAATTGATCCAATAACACTCTAGGCCTTTCACCATTGCAAAGGTTAACAGTGAACATGGCCAATTGCTAAACGATGTTTTGACCCCTTGTCATGACGCTGTTTCAATTGAGATTCAAACCGAAGTCGTTAAAGTTCCAAAGTCAGAGAATTACAAATTGTTGCAAACCCACACACTGTTGCAAAATCACAGAAAAAGTTTAATTTTGTTGAGGCAACACACAATAAAGAACTAAATTACAGAAATTAACTTAGAACTTTTAAAATTTAAAAATGAAAAAAAATCGTAATATGTAATCTCGAAATATGTCTTGACCCCCTAAATAAAAATATTTTCGTCTAGAACAAAACCATGCATACCAATTCCATTTGCAATCATTTCTCTGAAAACCATGCCGGTCTTCAAAGGAGCGTCTTCTCCCAAGCATGAAGCTACCCTCAGTAATGCATTGTAAATTCCTGTGAAAAGATAATTGTACATGATAGTAGTAATACAGTAAGGCCCCGCATTTAAATAGTCACTTACAAGAAACTGCTAGGCTCAGGTTTTCAGAAGAACAATAGCAAAACAATAGAAAATATTTGTAAACAATAGGGCTCAATATGAAAAATCAGTTTCTTAAATGCGGGGCCGTACTGTCACCTTTTGAAATACTGCCAGTTAATTCGAACATTTTCTATCTTGAACAGATTTCAATTTCCCGTAAGAGTTCGGCTGTCAACTGTATATGGCTCAAGTAGGATTTTCAAGATGTAGTTACATCATTATTGTTCCATGTGACTAAAATAGCAATGGCTTCTCAAATTGATTTAGTCTTTCCAATGGTTGTTAAGAAAATTTTGGATTGGTAACAAAATTGAATTTTTCTGATTTTTTGTGTGTGAACTTTTTGGATAGCTCGATATATGATGGTCAATTCTTCTTGTATGTATCAAAACTAAAACTTTGTTTATTATTATTAAATTTTGTTCGGCATAAAAACTCATTTCCTCCTAAGAACGCTGAAAGGAGAGGGGAAACACTGCGGATTGAACAAATGACAGCGGGTAAATATTAATATGTTCATGTGTACTCCCCCTGTTCAACTCCAAATGCCAATTGACTTGTAGAAGAATTCCAGAACTTTCAAGAGGCTCTAATGTTGATTAACTATGATTTTACGATGTTGGGCATAAACATTACGCTAACAGTAATGAGCTCAAGCACGTTCTTGAAAGCAAGGATGAAACTGCCGTAAATATTCATTTATTCCCCCTTAAAGAGAATATGAGGCAAACTTGGAAACACTGTAAATTGAAGAAATGACAGGGGGTAAAATTTGCATTCATGCATTTTTTTAAATTCTTTTTTGTATCGATTTCTTTAAAACTGTCACCAAATTTATGTTTTTACTCCCCCTGCTCAAGTTCAAATATAAATTGACTTTCACAAGAATTTTGGTTACTTTCAGGGGGTAACGATTAAACGCAGTATAAACGATCATGTGAATATTTTCTTTTTTTTCGTCTGTAAAATACTTATGTTCTTTTTTATTATTATTCTGTAGATCAATAAAAATATTATAGAAATAAAAGTATTTTAAGCACTTAATATCAATTACAATAAACTTTCGTTTTCTTCCAAATGTTCTTCAAATTTAATATTGAAATGTCCCTCTTGTTGGAAAGAGCAAGGACAGATTTTGTATCAATATTAAGAGCGACACACCAATTTCAAAGCGATTAGCCATTCAAAACATGGCTTTGTTTGTTATGATTTTCTGCTTGAGAGAATTCGCTTCGTCTTCCATGGCTAATCGCTTTGAAATTAGCGAGTCATTTTCACTATTGTTACAAAATCTGCCTTTGTTCCTGGAAAGACAATATAGCTCATTGATCAACATCGTAATAAGGAGGTAAATGCGTGTATGATTTCCTGTTTATTCACAAATTTGATATGATTGCACAGTAAATGTTGTACAACAAATTACCCATGCGAGCTCGGGGCAGCGAGTTTTCGAAATAACCAAAGCTAAATAAACAGCAGATGCTCTCCGCAGGGATATACGAAACAGTTTTAGTTAGCCAAGGTGTTTGAGCTATCCAAAGCTAAATCAACACTGAAAGCTCTCGAGGGAACAAATCAGTTCAAGTTAACAAAGGTGTTAGAGTTATCTGAAGCTAGATCAACATTGGAAGTTCTCAAGGGATATACACAACAGTTTGAGTTAGCCAAGGTGTTTGAGCTATTCAAAGCTAAATCAATACTGGAAGCTTTCAAGGGATATACACATCAGTTTGAGTTAACAAAGGTGTTAGAGTTATCTGAAGCTTGATCAACATTGGAAGCTCTCAAAAGATATACAAAACAGTTTGAGTTAACAAAGGTGTTGGAGATATCCAAAACTAAATCAACACTGAAAGCTCTCAAGGGACATACAAATCAGTTCGCGTTAACAAAGGTGTTAGAGTTATCTGAAGCTAGATCAACATTGGAAGTTCTCAAGGGATATACACAACAGTTTCAGTTAGCCAAGGTGTTTGAGCTATTCAAAGCTAAATCAATACTGAAAGCTTTTAAGGGATATACAAATCAGTTTGAGTTAACAAAGGTGTTTGAGCTATTCAAAGCTAAATCAATGCTGAAAGCTCTCAAAGGATATACAAAACAGTTTGAGTTAACAAAGGTATTTGAGATTCAAAGCTAGATCAATACTGAAAGCTCTCAAGGGATATACAAAACAGTTTGAGTTAACAAAAGTGTTTGATTTATCTGAAGACAAATAACACTAGAAGCTCTTAAGGGAGATGGCTATGAACATCCAGTTTGTCGGGGGTAGTTTGTAAACATCAGCCATAAGATTAAGAAAATATTCTGAATGTTTCAGAATTATAGCAAGCTTTCAGGAAAATATGGCTCGAAGAAATATTTGCAGTTAAATAGTGCAGGAAACACAAAATGAATTTGATCATTCCATCAAAATGAATTTGATCATTTGATCATTCCGGATTCTGTCCCGTTACATAAATCGTAATGTTCTGAACCAAACTTGTCATATTTTCTGTTTACAATGCAAATAAAATCTTCACTTAACCCATTCATCCCGAGAAGGGTCCTATTTCCCATTGATACCAACGTAAAACGTCATATTTTCGGGAGGTAACTGCAGACAAAACTTTGTGCTAATTTCAGACATTTCAACGTAAGTTCTCTTCCAAATTAAGTTGGTTTGTATACGCTGTCCCCTGCAAAATTAAACTTTTATGTCATTTGGATTTTTATGTCATTTGAAAACGAATCCGAGCATGAAGGGGTTAGATATACAACAAAGAAATGTCATCACTTGCAATGATTTAAAATCTCAGCTGCAATGATAATTAAAAATATTTCAATAATACTGAAGGTATGGTGTGTGATATTATAAAATATGATTGCAATAAAGACATTTTACGAAACGAGAAAAAGGCATGTTCTCTAGGCGAACTTCTCTAATAGTTCGCTTACCGTATTCGCTGTCACAAAAATACTGTTAATACTGTCAAAAGTACTGTCAAAAGCACTCTTCTCTAATAGTTCGCTTACAGTATTCGCTGCCACAAAAATACTGTCAATACATCCCTTTAGTTTCTTGCTGTCCCTTTTCTTTTTCTGCTTTCTTTCTTGACAAGAAAATAGGCACAGCTGCCCCAACTATGATCGCCAATGAAAGCACTGGTCTATATGTAAACCAACCAATTGCAATAGTCACCAGAGCTAACGACGTTGCAAGCGTCAAGGACAGGAGTGTTGTTGCCAGGCCAACTAGCTCGCGTATGATTGGAACGAAAGACACTGAAAAAGAGAAGACAAAACATGAGGAAACAATGAAAGAACGATAATTTAAAAATAATCATGGTTGGTACACGGAATATTTTCTGGAGTAGAAAGAAATACCTCTAGAACATCCCTTGAAATTTTTAGCGGGGCAGACCTTTTCCGAAACAGAATTTTGTCTCCAGGCAATTCCCGTATTTCCACTGGGAATGGTTGTTCTTGCCTCTTTCTTTCCAAAATGACCCAAGAGACATGTTTTTTGTATTAATGGGAACAGAAGGACTCTTATTTCCGAAAAGTTATTATGCTTATTCATTCCAATTTTATACATAGATTCCTATCATTCGAGTCCAATTAGAGAGTGGTGTTTTTTCTTTTCAATTCTCCAAAAGTTCAACAGAATCAGGGGTGGAAAAAATATTTTACTTTCTGGGACCGCTGAAAATTTACGAAAATCTTTCTGCGAGAACCATCAGTAAAAATAATGTATAATTTATTTACCCACGAGATCTGAGAGATAATTGCTATTATTGCAAAACACAAAAAAAATTCTGCTGCAATCAAAAAATTTCTGGGACCATTGGTGCTGTGGTCCGCTACTTTTTCTACCCCTAAACAGAATGTTGACGCATGAAGCTATACAATATTTTTATTTCATATCACTACAAAATTTTATTTCATGAAAATAAAAACTGACTACAAATGTTCGTTGAATTTGTGCCTGGCTTAAATTTTATTTCGTGCAAATAAAACCGACTGTGTATACGTTAGTTGAAATTTTGTCTGGCCTAAATAAATCTTATGTTTCCAAACAGCAATGCTAAAATTTTCTCAAAAATTATTCAAGCTTCCAAATATCAACAAAAACATTAACACAAATAATTTCTTGACAAGCCAAACCAAAGTTTAGAAAAATATACAATTTTAAATCACAACAAGGATTTTACAAAAAAACACATACCAATTTGGCGGACAACATCTGTAACCATTTGCATACCAATAAACATTAGGAGCCAGCCAATGAATCGAACAAGCCATGTGATCATTGTATTTGTTCGATGCTCATTTTCAAACATTTCCTTAAAAAATAAGTTAAAATTAAACTTAAAAAAAAGATTGTGGAAAGGTTCCTCGAATGACATGAACTGGTACACACATAAAGGCAAACAAACTGAGGGGTTAATCTTTCAAGATATTTGGTACTTGTTGTGCTTCGAGTCTGGGGAAGAAATTCGAAATGACACGGGGCAAGAATCCAAAATCTGAAAAGAATATTGATCCCAGAACAAACATGGATCCTAAATTTGTCGAGAAACTCTTAAAATTATAGAAGATCGATGGAAAACCTTGACAAAACGGAATTAAACCAAATAAAAAAGCAAATAAAACCACCCAAAAAAGTACCGTTCTATTTACATATCATATCAAGGTAAGGAGGAATGCCGGGAATTTATCTGTTGAAAGGCAATCTCATTCCCAAAAATATATCTGAAAACGAAGACGGCTAAATTAACTACTTCATCCGAGTATACATAAAATTATAATCATATAAAACTATATAAAACTCTTTAACGCCTGGGATTCCCTTCACGCCCGGATTTATTTCTGCAAAAACAGGCAAATCCTATTCAAATTGTATTAGGCACGGGGGGTAGCACATGTAAACCAAATTAATTTATATAGTAAACTTACGTTGAAATATCTGAAATTGATATAAAGTTCTGTTGGCATCTACCTCCAGACAATATCATTTTTCATGTTGCTTGTCAATGGGCCATATGGCCCTTCCCGGGGTGAAAGGGTTAACAGGCAAAATTATCAAAGTTTCATTTTGCAGGGGGTAGCACCTTTAAAAGGATAAAATATATTATAAAATATTAACTATTAAAATATCTTAAATTAACCCAACGTTTTGTTTGCATTTACCTCCTGGAAATATGGCGTTTTACGTTGTTTAGCAGTGAGAAATATGGCCTTCCCGGGGTAAAGGGTAAAAAATTAAATGATAAAAACAATAATTACCTTTGCGGAAAGATCTCCATGATACAACAATTCCAATTTATCACCAGCATTCGTTTGGTAATGCGACAAAAACATGCCATTTTGGCGTGCAACAACACTAACCTGGAAAAAATTTCAAAAACTTTTTTTCAGGGTGAAAATAGACTTGCTCCAAGTCTATTTTGTTTCGTTAATCAGTATTACTGCGGAGGAAAATATCTGTAAAAAATAAAAATAAAAAATAAAAATATGTGTTACTGCGGAGGAAAATACCTGCGAAAGAGACGACCTAAGGAAAACAAGAATGAAATTGAGGTATTCTCTTCCGCAGGGCATTTTCCTCCGCAGCGACATGTTTTTTTATTTTTTAATGATTAACAAAACGAGATAGATTTGGAGCAAGTCTAGGTGAAAGTTGAAGCTGTTTTTAGTTTACAAAGCTACTCAGCAATTTCTGCAAAGTAGCCCCAAAGTAACATGTTATCTTTGTTAAGTCTGTCAAATACTGTATAAACAAGTCTGTCAAATATCACTCTGTTAAACCTTTTACTTAGATGCTTCTATTTATTCTTGTTACTTGGCTTATGCTGAATTCGGATTTGTTAAAAAAAACGACAAAAGGCGGGGAATGGGTATGTGCACACAACTGTTTATCCAAATCCACTACCTACTCTCTACTGGTTTTACATTTCAGTGCCATTTCTAATTCAATTCATTACTCTGTGTGGCAGAGTAAAAAATGAAGCTAAACAAAATAAACTTTTTAAAAATGAAGCTAAACAAAATAAACAAAATAAACAAAATAAACTAAAAATAAAAAAACTTTTTCTCTCTCCCTTTTACATTTTCCCATTTGAGAAAATCTTTTTATTAGTTGGCTCTTGCATCCAGAGTCTCGCTTGACTTGATACTTAATCTAGAATTTTTTTTGTAAAGACTGTATTCTCAAGCTTTCGCCAATAAAGTGTTAAGGTATTTGATCACTTAAATATTTATAATCATACCGTATCTGCTCCTCCATAGATGCTTTCGCCACTCACTCCAGAAAACTTGAACGAAACTCTAATGTCTCCAACCTGCCATTACATAGGAAATGGATACAATTATAGCACGGTAAATCCTCCAAGGGGAAGCAATGTAAAGTAATAGATGTGCCAAAAAATTACAGTAGAAATTACACAAACAAATCGAAGTGTCAGTACAATTTCTCCCCAAATTGTTCTTCTTAAAGATTTAACCCTTTCATGCCAGGATTCATTTCCAGTTAACTAGCAAATCAAATACTAACTATGTTACACATACAAACCAACTATTAAAAGATAAACTTACGTTAAAATATCTTAAATCAATACAAAATTTTGTTGGCATTTACTTCCTGAAAATGTGAAGTTTCACGTTGTTTGGCAATGCGCAATGTGGTCCTTCTCAGGGTGAAAGGGTTAACTTGAACATCGATTTATTGGTTTGAGCATTCTTAACTTCATGTCAGCCTTAAGAGATTCTTAGCAATTTTAATGCTTTGATGTTAATTATCGAATAAGAATTTTATTTTTGTAGCATTTAATTATAAATATTAACGATAATAATGAGCGACGTTTCGATGTCATCTTCACATCATTAATTATGATTGTTTTTTGCTCTGTTGCAGCTGAATAATAACTTTTGCTTATTAATTACAAATTACAGATGAAGACAATTTAAAAAAATAAAATTTCAAATATCTTCAGTTAGCATCAGAATTTGTGAGTGACCAAACGAAGAATCCATGATCAGAATCCGTGATCAAAATCCGTGACAAATTTTAGTTACAATTAAAGTGAAGATACACCAAAATATACCTGTGGCCTAAGTGGATCCATCGAGTGATAAAAAAAAGTGCCAAGAATTTTAATATCAACTTTTCCTTTCGGTATATCTTTAGGCTGATAATCTCTTTGATTTGAAACCTTGCTGATTAGTGCTTTTGAAAGGCGATACTGTCCCACATAAACAGGGTCAGCTTCTTTGTTGTATGATTGAATTGGCATGGAGTTTGGGTTTTGATGTCCAGAAGGCATGTCAAAGCGTCCGCTTTGTATCATTTCAGATTTCCACTCTTTGGCTGTGAAATTTCAGAAAGATGGAAAAGTATTTTAACACTCATGTTATGTCCCAAGCTTTCGATAACATTTAGTTTATTTTAAAAAAACAAAACAATGCAATCAATCTTCGTCCAACTATTGCTATAGCAATAACATGCAAAAAAAAATAATTTTTCAGTAGTCATTTCCCCCACAGTTTTCTCCACAAAATTATACCTAGAAGAAAAACAACAGGATAAGATGTTCCTCAAAGCATGCTGAAAAGGCCAAAAATATCCACAAAAATAGCAGTGCAATGTACAGTACGCATTTAGCAGTACGAAAACATACTTCTAAATAAGAAAAGGTTAAATTTTCAAAAATTTATGACACATCAAGTTGAACCCTTTAAAAGCTTTATTACTTGATTGTTAAATGAAGATTTAAAAACTAAAGCTCTTACAATACGAATACGTTGTTTCCACTCTTGTTCGATCGCCTTCTTGAAATTCTCTGTTAAAATAGAAAAACACAGTGAGGTATAGTTTCCATTGATAGAAATAGTTTTACCTGTTCGATAAAAAGTAAGTAAGTAGGCTAGGTCGAAGGCAACCGAAAGGCTCATTTTTCATGAGTTGGCTGTAGGTTTTGTAGTTAGAAGTTACGACAGCTGGTCCCAATAAAAATAGTTTCATTCGGTCCAAATTTCATTACAGCTCACAAATATACAATTTAAAGCAATAATAATCTTGTTCAATTTTTCCTTCTCCTTAAATCTTATTCTCTACCACCATAAATAATCTCGCACCAACAATATTTAAAATTTAATATAATTTGCACACACACCTTTTAGATTCATGCTCTATCCATTGATACATCTCAACATATCTAGCAAGTTTAACAGCATTGATGGTAACTCCATACTCATCATCACTTAGACCCTGAAATAAATCATAATAAATTGTAATAAATCATAATAAAGTAACTATTTAATTTAAATCAGTCACATTAAGAATTTGACAAAAGTTTCACTTATACATTTAAAGAGAATATTTACCCTGGTATTTCTATGATATATATGGTATTTGTTACTGTGCCATTAATGTCTTATATAAAGATATAGTGTGTAATTTAACGTTTTTCATAATCAGAGTACATACCCAATCTGTCCTGAGAAAACCAGAAAGATGAACCAGCTTGTTGTTATTTGAATCAAACACAACATCTGTTGATTGCAATCCAATCACTGTTCCCAATCCTTCATCCAAAGATTTTGCTGTTTGTACAGCCCTTCCCTGAAAATTTGAGATATCATTCAAGATAAATAAAGATACAAAGAACTAATATCATTTTATAATGTCTCCCAATCCATTGTCCAGAGATTTTGCTGTCTGTCTGTACAGCCTTTCCTTGCAAATTTGAGATATCATTTAGATAAACAAAGATATCAATAGCTAAATATCATCAGGGCTCTTCAATGTGTGCAAGCACATTAACACTGCTCGCAGGCACAAAGTGTCATTACCAACAGTACTGGCATCAGTTGAAGGTGCATTTACTTATACCCATGCATAGTGCTTTAATTGAAGGCACATTTTTCTCACTCATTTGCTCGCAGGCACAGAATAGATTTCTAGACTTGGACTGTCTGCCTCTTAAAGCCGTGTTTCAATGATTCTCAAAAAGTTGGGGATTTCAAGTCCAGAATTTGGGCTCTAATATTACTAGTCCAAGCTAAAAGTAGTAATGCTTTGTATATAAGTGTCCCCTTCAAATAAGCACCCACCTGTTGCAGGTTAAATATAATAAGGGAAAACGTTTTTGCTGAATGAATGCTGAATGAAAAGTTGAAGATAAAAAAAATTCTACTATTTTATAAAAGCACTCACCTCATTCCAAAAAAGCAATGGAAACCCTGACAACAAGAGGAGAATTCCAACAAAGGCTCCACAAAAACTACCTCCAACCCTTTCAAAGTATCCTGCATTCCTTCGGTAGGAAACTCTTGTTTGGCCATCCATTCTTGATCCACTGTCGTACATGCCAGGAGTATTATGCATTCCAGGTGCTTCTGGATTCTAAAAGAATTATTGTCACAATTTTATATGTCAAAAATTATTTGATTTATATGTAAAAAACATTTGTAAAATAAACTTCACGTTGAATGAAAAGAAATTCATACTTTTAAAATTCACCATCTTCTGTAAGTGCTGTAAGATGGTCTAGATCTGCCATTAAACCATGTTTGACAAATTAGAGTTGCAAACTGTGTCTTTCTGAAAAACCAGAGGTTTTGATAATAATGCACATCAAGATGAACACCATAACCAAGCAGATGAATTTCTGAATTGATTTTGTTAACATTGAGCTAAACGCAATTGGCTTTGCAACCATGTAGCATTTTTTGAGACACCTGTACTTATCTCTCTGCAAAGTCATTTTGAATAAATACTATATATATAAGTAAATTCCTATATAATTGCGTAACTCAAAATTGCATTTTCTAATATTAGCTCAAAATTTGAAAAATTTGAATCATTATCGTTTTTCCACTTTTTCCATCATAGGGAAATAAAAAGCTCAACCAGAAGGTGTATCAGGTTGCCAGCAACTTCAATGTGTATACATTTGCACCAGCTAATGTTCAAAGTAAATTTGTACAAAATACTATCAGTATTAATTAACAATACACTGAGCGACCTTGTATTGAAAATTTTCAACTGAGCAACCTTGTATTGAAAATTTTCCAAATTTCTTCAAATAAAATTTTTGACCGCAGATTTGGATGTAGCTGTTAAACATTAATCTAGATACAAAGTTTCATAATCATAGGGTTGATATTGTTGATTTTGTGATGATATATAGTTTGAAAAATTATAAAGGATTTGACCGCAAAAATCGTTAGGGGTGAAACTTTACACCCTCAAGCATTATTCACGGTCAAATCCCTTACAGAATTTCAAACTTTTTCATATAATTAACATTATGAACACTAGGAGAGTGAAAATTTGCACACGAACTAACTTTTTGGTGCTAAATCCAAATTCAGGGTCAAAAATTTCATATGAAGAAAAATTTAATAAATTCCAAAACGAGGCCGTTAATTGAAAAGGTGTATTGACTTCGTTTCCCGTTCTCGGTTTTACCGTTTTATTTGACGTGCTACAAAGATGTAGCCTCGCTCCCACACGTTATGCAATGTCTCATTCGCTCTTGGAATTCTTGCTTGGAGCCTATATCACAGACCTGAAAAACGGAATGGACTTCCTGTGCTGAGATAGGATAGAAACAAGCAACTTTCGAGAGAAAAGGAAGTTGGAACAAGCTCTCGTTCCCAGTACTATTTTAAATTATTATTTAAGCTCAGTATTAAACACCTAAGCAACCATTTGAGCAATTTGAGTTCAAAATTTTGGATAAAAATTGAACAACTTTAGAATTACCCAGAATCCTAAGTTGCTCGTAAAAAATCCTGTAATGGAAAGAAAAATAACATATAAAGTCGCTAATTTCGTCGTGTGGTGGAATCTGGAATTACTGAAGTATAGGACCACATGCCAACTCAAAACTCTTCATACCAAGTTAAGGATTTAGAAATTATCGTTCTAATCCAAAGTTGAACCCCTCCTGTAATCCATAATCCAATTTAAAGGAAGAAGCAAAATATGTCATTTAGAGCCGGCAAAACTAAATTCTTTTTCCTCCATCCTCTCCGGTAACCACAAAATCTGCACACAGGCTACTGTTAAACAGGTCTTGCAAAAAGCTAGAAACGCTTGTTAATTCTATTCGCGCTTGTCCATTCTATTGGCGCTTGTTAATTCTATTCGCGCTTGTCTATTCTATTGGCGTTTGTTAATTCTATTTGCGCTTGTCCATTCTATTGGCGCTTGTTCATTCTCTAGAGTAAACAAGCGCACTCAAAAAAGAATTTTTCATTGTATTTCTAAGCACCGTTAAATTCGTTTCGTAAAAGGTTATGAATATAGGAAATCCAAAAATGCAGTTTAGACGAAAATCTAGATCTCTTGTGTGGGGTTGGGGCATGCACAAATATTAACAAACAAGGCATCAATTTTTAAGTTGACTACCAGAAACAACTTTAATTTTTTTCTCCAATAAATGTTAGTGAAATTGACTCCGCTAGCCTTGATCAAAGATGTTACCTTTTTGGTACACCCGGTAGAACCCAGCATTCGAGAAATTATCAAGATGCGTACATTGCCCTTGTCATTCGCAATCACGCTCAAAGACGGTCGCATAAAATTAAAAACCTCCCCCCCTCCCCCCTTCGCTTTTGGTCAATATCCAGTAGCATATAAAGATGCAACAACTATTTTCTTTTTGAATGGATATATTCATAATAGTCCCCTATATCTGTACAGTAGCTATAACCAGTGCTGCAGAGCTAGGGGGGCTAATGGGGCTCAGCCCCCTTGTTAATGCCTAAAAACGACTGAATTTTACCTTTTGGTATTGCTTTGAGTTATTTTTATATTGGAGCCCCCTTTGTTATTTTAGTGGCACTACATTACTAGCTATAGCAGTTTATAACCGTCAAATTTCTTTAGCATTTGTAAATTAGCGATTATTTATATATAACCCCCATGTAACCTGTACATGTTAAAACATTTACAAAGCGTTACATTGTTGACTTGTGGATTGAGAACTCATCGTACTTGTGTTTCAGCGATTATTAATATATGGACGTTAAAGATTTTTAGTAAGTCCACGAAGCTTTTTTGTGCTAGATTTGTGGGTTAATAATTCACCGTACTTGGGATTAGTAATTTTTGTGGATTAATAAATCCATGAAGCTTGGTAGTGCTAGAGTTGTGGGTTAATAACTCACCGTATTTGGGACTGATAATGTTGGTGGATTAATAAGTCCATGAAGCTTTGTAGTGCTAGATTTGTGGGTTATTAATCCACCGTACATGGGCTTAATAATTTTTGTGGATTAATAAATCCATGAAGCTTTTTGCTACACACAGCACTGATTAATAATTCACCTTACTGGGGATTTAATGATTATTTATATATGGACTTTAAAATTTTTATTACATTCACGAAGTCTTATAGTGCTACATACACAGCACTAATTCGTGGATTAAAAATTTACTCTACAAAAATCATCGTGATTATGTTATTTTCCCTCAAACGACGTCTACACGTTTTTTTTATGAGAAATGTTTCATAAGAGACTCAGTAGTGAAACCCACAAAAAAGCTTTTTTAAATTTTTAGTGAAGATTACAGAATGTTAATGATTTTAATGGAGTGGACATGTTGTTAGATGATTGATTAAGTGAAGACTTTTTATCCTGTACAATATATACCCAGTTTTTGTAATGTTTTTGTTGACAAAAGAAATGCATAATAAAAAACAGAATTTTTTATATACTTTTAAGAAACTTTTACTAATGAAAAGTTTAGAAACTTTAACTAGTGGAGCCTTGGCCTGGCTTCTTATAAAAAAACTGTATTCTGTGTCCTTCGCTCTTACTGAATTAATCCCACGGGAATGAAAGAAAGATCGATTTACAATCCTACTATGAAGGAAAAGATTAATCATGCATCCATGCAAGTTGATGTCGTATTAATCAATCCGTTTATTTTACAATAATTGAAGTCGACTTTACGTAAAAGAACAGGAGAAAAAACTGTAGGCTTTGTTTGAAAAGAAAATTGAGAAACTCTGGCCCGGGGCATGTTTAGATTGTGGAGGGGGGGGTGTGTTTTGATTGGGAAGGAGTGTGTCGAAGTACCTTTGCCCAAATTTTAGAATTTTCGACCATGTTTCCACTTTTGTTTGATCTAAGTTTGACTAAGTTTCTGAAGATTTACATTCCAAAAAATTGCGCAAATTTATAACATGAATGCTTGATCTTTGAATGTTATAATAGAAGTTATTTGCCCTCAAGGAGATTCGAAATGTTAAAGTACTGTTTCCGATTTAAATGTTAAAATTCCTGTTTGATCTGACACTATTACCATAAATGTGTAATGATTCTTCAACACATGAATTATCTTTAGTTAATACTTGGTATGTTTTCTATTTAAGCTATTTAACTTTTAGGCTATTTCTAAAACATAGAATGTTGGAGTATGGAATGTGGAATAAGCAATGTTGAATATGGAATTTCAGAATTGTTTTTGCTATACTTAACGTGCACCAAGATATTTTTTGAAACTATTGTTATTTTGGTGGTGTTGAAGAATGATGATGTAATTTCAACATTAAAAACTTAATTTCGTAATTTGAATTTTAAGAATTTAGTGAATAAAAGAAAGGTTGAACGCTATAATAACTTTTGTATTAAATTGACAGAAAATTAAAACTGACCAATTCACCATTCGACGTTTAGAAATTTGATTGTTACGAATGGCACATTGTGGGGTCGCTGTGTGGTGATTCCATTTTCTTGCCAAGGTGTGATCGCGTAAATCGACCTGAAGGCTACAGAGTTGCTATTTGTTGACATGCTGCCTGTGGTAACGTTTAAAGTAAAATTTGTTAGTTTTGTAAACTTTCAGAATAAATATAAAGAAATTGTATTTGATATATTTTTTCTTTGAATTTGTAGAAAGATTCGAGTGGGCTATCGTTGCAACTGTACACTTCTATTAAACTTAAAGGAAGCCAAAATACGGATTTTGTTTTGTTGGAAAGTAATGGTAAGCATGCTTGAAAATTTTCACAATTTTGTCTATGCTGGCGCTGCACCTAGCCCGTTATCCAGCCTCGGATTTTGAGGAAATGTTTCTATTTTGTTGGAAATCTGGGTCTTGGTTATGGTACACTTGACTTTGATATATATGGTGACGAGTTTGTGCCACCTGTAAATGTGGGATTTGAGCCTTGAAATTATTTCAACACAATTTTTTTAAATTAGGTATGGTATAACTATTTAAAAACAGGTTTGTTGACGAATAAAATAAGGATAGATGGGTCAAAGCTTATAGTGATAGATGAAACAAAGATGGGCCTACCCAGGGTAAGATGGGCCAAGGATTATTGATGTTGTGTTATGATATAAGGTAACTCAAGGGTTCATTAGACAACTAATTTATAGATGTTCGTTGGTAAACCTTTTTTATTTTAGTCAGGACAAAAGTTCTGCTCATTTTACCATTTCACCCCGTGACGTAAACTGTTATATATTCATGATGTAAATGAAATGCTGTCAGAGTTTATATTGATTTCAGATATTGCAACATAATTTATCTTTGGAAAAATATTGAGTGCTGCAATTTTCAAAATTTAAATTTGGATAGGATTTTCCTATGTGTGAAAAACATGCTTGTGCCTTCATAATCGATTCAATGCCACATGCTTTTTTGTTCTCATTGAGCGTTTAATGAATTGTTAATTTTTTTAGGCAGTTACAGTGTTGTTGTTTCTGAAAGTGGATGTTTATCTCAGTGGAGGCTAACAAATTCTAGTAAGTATTGTTATTTTTACGTTATGTTTATATTTTAATATATCTCTTGTTAATTTTAATATATCTCTTGTCAATTTTACTAATTTAAACTGAGGGTATTTTTTATAAAAAGCTAGTTTAACCCTGGGAAGTAAAGTACGCTCTTATAAATAAACGGTATTGAAAAATGGCAAAGGGCAGCAGAGGGGTTAGGTTTGAGTACGAAGCTGCAAAGAGGTTTTTCGAAGTAAAATTATTATTTTCAATCATTAATTGGGTTATTCAAAAGATTCGAAATGTGCACGATTGTATGAGAGTTTTCAGCCCGTTTGT
>JAYJMH010032077.1:0-16853 GCA_036873815.1 Phacellophora camtschatica
GTCCACATTTAATCGTTGCAATCGTTGCAAAAATTCGTTGCAAAGAAACCAAACGAAACGATTTGAAAGAGGCTCAGCAAACGATTTAATCGTTTCACACTTTCCTATCAATCGTTTCAAATCGTTGTTTCAAATTGGTTTCCAAATCGTGGTAATTTAACGTTGAAGAATCGTTGCGAAATCGTTGCAAAATCGTTGCAAATTCGTTGCAGATTCGTTGCAAAATCGTTGCAAAATCGTTGCAAAATTTTTCTCACACTTTTCAAAAATCGTTGCAAATCGTTTTCGTTTAAGCCGTGAAACGATTTCAATCGTTGCGCTATAAATGTTGAAACAATTTCAATCGTTGCAAATCGTTGCAGAGTGAAACGATAATTGTGGACGATCCCTAAGTAGATAGACTAACTAGAAGAGAGCTCCCCCCTCCACTCCACAACCCTAAAAATCATATTATTCCAGCAGCATACATTTTAGAGTGTTAGAGAAAATGTCTTCTGTTATGATCTGACTGCTTACTGATGAGTTTATTGAAGGAGCTATAGGGATTCTACCAAATGCTTTTGGAGATTCTTTGCGAATGAGTATTTTGAGGGAGAATTTCTAGTTGAAATAGGTAGGTCATTTCATAAATTGACACCAAGGTAGCGAATTGATCTTAATCCGTGTTGAAGATTCTTTCGATCTATCAGTCAAAAACATAAATGTAATTATAATTACCCTTGTTTCTCCTGTTGGAAAGATCTGCCTGATAACTTCTCGATCATTTTTCATTTGATCAAATTCTTCTTCGAATTCAGCAACAGAGCCAGCATCCTCAAGCAAACCTTTCACGATGTCCTCTTGAAGGTAATGTTTCAAGCGACTACAAAGAAAATCTAATACTGAATGCATATCATTGTGAAAAATGTATGCATTTATCAAATATAAACCTGAACTTCTATGAAATAATTAGTAATTTGGTAATTGAATCAACCAGAATAGCATTTAGGGGTAGTAATGTATGTTATTCAAAAGACATTATACCTGGCAAGAGTATATGTGAGGTAACATTTTTCATAAAAAGATAGATACGACATGTTGGCTAACCTTTCCAATTTCAGTTCCAAAATAATGATGAGAACCAAAACAATAGCTTCAAAAACATAAAACAATCCTTAGTTGCGAAAACATAAAGACAATACCATATGAATTGATAACGTAGAAAAACATGCGATGAAAAAACAACAAGATAAAATTTCAACGAATACTGACCGTTCACTACTGACATCAAAATAAAACTTCCTTTTGAACGTTGTGTTATTTGGTTTGAGAGTCTGTAGATTCTGAAATTCAATTAGCTCAGCAGCCATTCCATCTTCACCATAACACAACTGTACAACATACTGGTTTGAGTTCCTCACTGTGCCATCATAGGCAACCATGACACTTTCCATGGCTTTGATGAGCCTACGTTGAATGTAGCCGGTTTCACTAGTTTTCACAGCAGTATCAATGAGACCTTCTCGTCCCCCCATAGCGTGAAAAAAAAATTCGGATGGGGTCAGTCCGGCAAGGTAGGAATTCTCCACGAAGCCACGACTCTCGGGACCGTAATCATCCTTGATGAAGTGCGGGAGAGTTCGATGACGAAAGCCAAATGGAATACGTTTTCCCTCCACGTTCTGCTGGCCAACGACTGCAATAACCTAACACAGTATAAATTGTTTAAACACCAGTTTATGGAAATATAAGGGAAAGCAAAATAAATAAAGTTAAACCTCTATAACTTAAACTCAATAAATAAAAGGGGTCTTATTCTCAAATAGAAGGGGTCTTATTCGAGAGGTTAGTTCGTTACTGCAATATTTAGTTCATTACTACGATGATACATTACAGTATTTTCAAATGAAAAAATAAATCTTGATAACAAGCAAAAATGTTTAGAAATACATTCCAGTCAATATTTCATATTAGAAACTTATTAAAACAAACGATTTTCTAGAATGGGTTTTCTAGAAAATTTTCACTGTAAATATATTCCCTTTATATCACGTTTTGTCAGAAATATTTAGATCAAATTTAAGATTGCAGTGTGGAAATTTTTATAATAATTCATAGTTGAGGGAAACTATTACCTGAGAAATGTTGATTTTTGATCCCTTCGATCCTGCAACTACCATGGCTTTGAAGTTGTTAAATTCGGATAGACTTTTTTGTGCACTTCCTCCAGTCTTGTCTCTGCAGTCATTCAAAATTCTGTTCACCTTTAACCAGGAGCATTTTGAAAGCATAATGTTAAAAAGAATTTCAAAAAATATGGAGAAAAAAAACAAAATCCAAACCAAGCTTGTCATGCAAAATTTTGTTATTTCACGTCATAACATTCTTTTATCAATATTTGATAAATAATTTGATGGATCCTGGATAGAACAACGAATTTTCGTTTGGAACTTAATAGACCATATCCACAAAAATAAGCTCAACCCATGAAAATAAAACAATAATAATTCTCAAGTAATTTTCCTATTTCAAATCAACTTTATGTAGTAACAATGATTAATACAAGAAAGGGAAGATTCATCTCCTTTCCATGCCAGATTTTCAGCATGCTAAAGCAAAAGGATTGAAAGGTTGCTAAAACTATTATTGTCTTTGTTGATACTTCTGTCAACAAGAATATATCCATACCAGGTGCCCCAGAAAAATGTAGACACATTTGATTCACAATCGTTTGAGATGTGTTTGTTCGATTTCAGTGAGTAACATTTTGTTTTGCAAGATCAAAATAATATAAATTGTTATAAATTTAAATGTTTTAATGGCCTACTAGTAATATATTTTTTAAAAAGCAGAATGCTTAGTGTTGGAAAAGGGTTGAAAAAATGATCAATGAAAAGTTGTTTTTTTAAGGTTTTAACCAATGTCTGCTTATTTTTTACTATTCACTAAAGAAGAACCAAGAAATCCATTCCAGAACTTACCAATCTTTGCAAAATCAGCATTCGCTATTTCTATCTTTGCAAAATTAGCATTCGCAAGGACATTTCATGATAATTGTTTCATGGAACGATTCTGCAATCCGGATTACTTGGGGTGCTTTTATGTCAAGTTTTTCAAAAATGCATCATTTTTTCAATGAATGCGTGCATTCAGTGTTATGGTGATAAAGATATTTTTTATTGATACAGGAGAGGTTTTTTTAATTAAATTTAGGTTTGGGCACTTTAATAGAGACATTCGATCCAACCAATAAGTTAAAGGCTAATTCAGTCTCTGGGAAAATGGAAGAATAATTCAATTAAGAGATGTCTAATTGCACACGGAGGAAATTGAAACACAAGTCCGTTTTATTATAAATTGCAACAAGCAATATAATATTAATTGGAAAAAATACTACTGGTAAAAAACACACCTTGTTTTCAAAAGTCTGCCTGAGTGTGTTACCAGGAGTAGGTTCCAATTGGTTGTTGTGTGCTTTTTCAATAACTTCTATTACTTCTTGCTGTGTAGAGAAAACAATAAAAACAAATGAAGAAAGCCAAGACAAATGTCCTAAATTCAAATTGACAATTGCAAGAAATGATGAGACGAAGAAAACATATTTACCATACAAATTAAAAACATTAACAATAATTATCACTATACAAATTATAATTATCGAGCACAAATTCGAAGCCATGGATTTTTAAATCAAATAAGTTTACGTTCCACACATTCTAACAGCAAAAAACATTTGCAAAGTGAACTAAATATTGATTGATAAGCACAGTAAGAGCCCGCCTATAAGAAACCAGTTTTCGAAAATCAGCCTGTCAGGAAATTTGATAGAGTTGGGCTGATGTATATTCAACCAAATGTGTTAGCAATACCTCTCTACTACCTGAAATGGTTTCCATCACTAAATTAACTCTTTTCAAAAATAAAAAATTAAATAATTTTCAAAAATAATTTGTAAATTTTTGCCAAAAATCTGCTTCTTGTTTCTAAAAAGTCAATTTCTCATTGGCGTGTCTTACATTGATTTGTAAATACTAAAAGTAGTGGTAAATTCGTTACTCTACAGAAAAGTACAACCTAAACCTAGATAAAAAAATCACGTTCCATTTTACTACCTTTTGAGTGGTAGCCCAAAATTTGTCCAATGATGCTCAGAAAAATTTGAAAATAATCCCTGACCGGGCTCAATATTCTTTGCTAAAACTAAACTAGATAATTATGCATTTTAGTTAGAGCTCGAAGACGCTCGAATACAACTTTTGTCTAAACGACCAAGAAAAACCACCTCAAGAATTGCATGTTCATGAATACAGTCTTACTAAACATCCAGACTAAGTAAGCTGATGACTGCGGAAACGCTAGAATAGCAAAAGACAGAAGAGCAGTCAAATACTTTAAATCTACGATACCAGGAATAGTAAGCTTGCGTGTAGTCTCTAGTCAGCAAAATAGTAGAGTCTGCGCATCAAAGTCGAAATGCTTGTTCCATCAGTCACCAAAAACATAGACCTCGTTTTCAAATCATTTCAAACGCGGAAATTTGGGCATATGCGTTGTATCGACGCGGTTTTATTGATGTGACACAGAAACCGCAATATAAAGTGGCAGATCGCGGTGATTTGGCATGGTTTTTGTTCGAAATTATTGAGAACTTGTCTTGCAATTTATCACAATGTCTTTGTATCAATATTCCGTATTTGGAAAGTTTGCCATTGGAGAATTATCGTGACTGCAATCGTTTGGATGGTTCTACAGGAAGGTTTGACGCAAATAACACTTTTATCCAGCTTGAAGTTGTTTTCTAATTTAGGTCAACAGCAAGACGTGTTTTGTCATGAAAACCTTTGACTTTTGCAAGTTTAGGCACAAGTTTTGGAGGACTGGGCTTCTCAAAAATTATTACTGGAGTAAATTGTTATGGATTGTAGTGAAGCCCAAAATTGCAAGTCTGCAAATTCCCTAAAATCTGGCTTATTGTGTATGCAGGTTTTCCTGCTTACATTTACATGCTCATTGGTTTCTATATTTTTCATCAAAAGTTTCTTACACCAGTTTTTCTTCCACTTCTTCCATATCCATAGGGGAGGGTAAAACAAGCAAAAAAGACATGCACAATAATTTGGGAACATCCTTCTTTAGGTCACTGTCTTTACACAAGACAAAGTCATCATTCAAAATCATAATTTTTGACATTATATTACCTCGACTCTCCAAGTACACAGAATCTTTTTTATCTATTTGAGTACGAGTTTCAATTTGGATTCTTGTTTTTCCTAACTATCAAAATTATTACCCTGCTCGCTGTTGAGCTCGTATTTGTATATTGCGATCTTCCTTCGATGTATTAGACCTTCTATGTATTATTTAATTACGTGGCTATAATTTTTTCAGATATTTCATAAAATATTGTGCAAGGGTTTGAAGGAGCTGTTTTTAAGAAAAAAGAGCTGTTTTTAAGAAAAAAGAGCTTTTTTAAAGAAAAAAGAGCTGTTTTTAAGAAAAAAGAGCTGTTTGTAAGTGCATTCTTGCACTTACAGTAGAAATTAAAGCATTACTGTGGACATAAAAACGTCTCTAACAAATTCAAAATATCATGCAACAATAATATACATTATATTCAAACAATTAATATCTCAAGAATTTTAATGCAAAGTATATTCTACAGTCTCTACCAAATTCAAAATATCATGCAACAATAACATATATTATATTCAAACAATTTAATATCTAAAGAATTTTAATGCAAAGTATATCCTACGGTCAAAAAATTGCAAACTTTTGAACCATTTGCTCTCAATCATATCGATTTATTAACAAAATTATCAATAAAAACATCCACAGTATAAATTAGTAAAACATTCATAGTTTACAGCAGGGTATTTTATTTATTTGGTGTTCACAAAGATTATTGCAGTTTTATTTATTAATCATAAAACTAAGTGTCACAAAAACTAACAAAATATCCAAATGGCCAATGTATCAAAATTTGTCCCAGCATTGGGAAAATATACAAGTGTGTATTATAAATTTTCCTTTTCTGCAAAGTTTAATTTTGACATCTATTTTGATATTAGGACCTTATGATTTTACCCGTTTATGTAAAATGCAATCTGTTTCATATTATCTAAAAAAAAGAAGATACAAAATGGAGTGTTGTATGTGGGTAATGCTTAAAATCAAATATTTCCACAAAGAACTAGAAACCAAGAAACTCAAAAACTACAATACTCACCCAACTATTTTTTTGTGAGAATTGAAACTGCTATTTTAGTAAGCAAATAAAGTCTTTGTGTGTCCTAAATAATAAATATTAATGCTCAAGCCCCACAAGGCCATCAACCAATGCCAAAATTGATTCGAGTAGAAAAATATTACCAGCTTTTGGAGGGCTAAAGTACAAGCTCTTCCAGCAAAAGAAACATCCAAGGGCATTCACATGTTCATCGAAAAGACTATCGAGAGCATTCAACAATTTGACGAACTCCAACCCCCTCTTAAAATTATCTTCATTTTATACCAGATCTTCTCTCACAGTACTAGACTTTCCTTTCGCCATTTTGAAATCTATGAAACAACTTCGCAAAAATACTTCGTTTGTTAAAATATCGCGCTTTATGCTAACAATATCATTGTACCGCAATCAATCAAATGCCGAACTGCCTCACAAAAAATTATACAATTGAATTACAATTGAACTTTGACAAATCCTAGATGAAATCGAGGCGGGACCAAGCTTTTGATTTTAATGCGTAGACTCTACACTGGACGAAGGAAGGTTTTGAGGCTGCGAGTAGGCTAGGGATAGACGCTTTCACTATAGATATAAGTAAAAAGATAGAAATTTTCAATGCCTTCGTTATAAATGTATACGTGTACAACACCTGTTTATATACTATCACCAGCAAAACTGAAATCAATATTGATACAGCCCAAAGAAAGCTACTAAAGAAAGCACTCGTTTGCAAATTGTTTTAACTAACAGTAATGCAGCAATACGCAAAGCAAGCAGAAGAAGACAAAAGTTAATATTTGAAGAAAAATCAGAAGCAAAAATAAGTTTTTTTTATCATATCAAAAACCTACCTTTGATTTTTTGATGGTATTCTGAATTTCTTGATATGTATCGCTGTCAGCAATACAATCTCCAATTCCAATACTATGACCTTCAATCAACAGCCAGTTATTAACTAATTTTTGAATGTCTCCGTAAAACTCTTTTGCAATCTCAGGTCCTTGTTCTAAGAACACAATATGAACAAGTGAACCAGCTGATGTTCCAAGAGTCTTTTTGCAAAGAATCCCAGCAATATGTTCCCCATCCTCGATCAGAACCTATGTTTAAAGAAGTAGAAATCTATGATAACTTATCATCCATTCCTGCGTGCATGATAAAAGATTTAGAATTACATGCAAGATAAGCTGTGCTGAATTTAGCAATAAAAAATTATTTGAACAATATAAAAATCATTTAGCTAAAGATGTTGAAAAAGAACGGAAAACATTGATCAAAAACAACATTGTTTCTTTCTCTTGACGATGACAAAAACGCTTCGCCTGAAAACGCCTTTCACGATATCACCTTGAGAAAAAAGGAGCTGTTCAAAAGTATTGCCTGTTTCTTTTTCTGAAATAAAACTTTTCTTCGTAACTGCCATTGTTGCAAGGAAGAAACACTGTCCACATACAGAATGGTTTTTGCACTTTTACTAATAGCTCGCAGAGCAAATGTTAGATTTTGATGAAATAATTTGTACAGTTTAACATCTGAACTACATACTATTCGTTAAATTTGCGGATTCGTAATAAGCACCAATCTAAATATTCGCGAACGTCGCATCATTCTTTGACTCAACCGGAATACTCAAGGTAAAATATGAGACCAGCCTGTATAATTAGATAATTTAAAAGTTATTGCATATTTTTTTAACAGAACCTTCAAATAATAATTAAAGTGGTTTAAATAATTCACCAATAACAATTC
This sequence comes from Phacellophora camtschatica, assembly GCA_036873815.1. NCBI lineage: Eukaryota > Metazoa > Cnidaria > Scyphozoa > Semaeostomeae > Ulmaridae > Phacellophora > Phacellophora camtschatica. The sequence continues at coordinate 7,958 of JAYJMH010032077.1, forward strand.
ACCAACATAACCGACGTAGGCGTTTATAAAATTGGACAAATTTGGATTTGTTACCAACTTTGCTTCTTTTTCAAAGTTTAAAAGTGGTAAAATTCTAGCTTCTTTTCAAGATTGGAGATACTTGTTATATCGCCTTCCACTCCTTCAAGTATGTTAAAAAAGTAACTTTTCAAATACACCTTCACCTTCATGATCTTCCTCGCCTTCGTCCATCTTTGACATTAATCAAGTTCTATAGTATCTGCCATTATGGGACGAATTCGTTCGCCCCAGTAATATTGAACATTTCGTTGCATTGGACATATTGTTTGCGCATTGAACATATTTTTTGCATTGAATACATTTCCGCATTGAACATATTTTTTGCATTGAATACATTTTTGCAATGAACATACTTTTTGCATTGAATAAATTTTTGCATTGAATACATTTTTGTATTGAACATATTTTTTGCATTAAATACATTTTTGCATTGAACATATTTTTATCATTTAACATATTTTTTGCATTGAATACATTTTGCTGTATTGAATACAGATTTTATTTTAATTTTTTCTGATAAATGCCCACGACTCTTATTAAATTTTGAAGAAATTTGGTGCTGCGTTTATTAGAGGGAGGCCTTTATTAGAGTAGAAATCTATGATAACGTTTCATTCGTTCATTTGTACATGGTAAAAGATTTACATGCAAGATAAGCTGTGCTAAATGTTATATATACCGGATGAGTAAAAAAACAATAAGCATGGAAAAGCTATATTTGTAGCAAAGACGTAAAGCCCCGGCCAAATGACTAGACTTTTCACTAAATAAAAATTGAATCCCCTACTCTCGGCTTTCTTGATCAAGATCATTCGAGTGCATACATGACTATACATGACTATACACGCCATACATTTGTAAAGTAGGTGGCCAAACGACTAGATTCTTTGCAAGATTTTCTGTACATATAGTAAAATTTCTAGTGAAAAGTCTGGTGGTTTGGTTGGGGCTTAATGTGTACATTACCTTAGTATCGCCTGGTGAAGCATGACGATATGGTCCATTGTCTTCATCATCTGGATGTGTGCTGTGTGTCCGAATACAGTTTACACGTCCTGGAATTATCAATGAGAATATCTGCTTTCCTGTCCATAAAGGCTTTGGTTTCAATATGGCAGGGATTGGTATCTTTCCATTCCAGTTTCTCAACCAAAGAAGCAAATTCATAACAAGGTCCTAAAAACAAAGAAGAAATAAGTTACCACAACCTTTTCGCAAAAAAAACACATAAACTTATAAAACAAATATATATATATATATATATATAGTGTAAAACAATATATATATATAGTGTAAACTGTCAAATGTCTAAAGATAGTAAAAACAATAGAACAATCAAATTTTGAGTAATTTATGTATGATGCATTGTTTTTTAATATATTTAATTGCACAATAAAAATTGTTATAAAGCAGGGAAAAATTGGTTATGAGATTAAACTAGGAAAAAACATTTGCAGACTTATTGCAGATTTGCAGACTATACTTGTGCTGTGCTGTATAGCTACGCTTTATAGACTATCATTTACAGATGTGATCATTTACGCTCGAGTGCCAAACAGGCAACAGATAAATTTGAAGTTTTCCCCGTTTATCATTTTTAGTTCTCTAAAATAAAAGCTCTAAAAAGTATCAACTGCAATAATTATTTCATCAGCCTGCTGTTTTGTAATTATCAATGAAATATGAAATGTGTTATCTAGATGACCCCCTCTCTACATCTTCTGTTTATTGTAATCATCCGTTTCATTAGATTTGATTCTTTCCAGCCTCTCTGCTTGTATAAACCTTGCAAAATGTGAAATTGACTTCGGAGAACATTTTCAGCTTACAAACAATAAAATATACACTAAAGAAAATTTATTTGGTATAACGGGGTGTCCCCAAAAACGCTACAGGTTTCTAAAGCTGCTGCAAGGTGGGGCTTAAGTTTTGATATTGTTTTTTCTTCTTGAGTGTTCAACTGAAAGTTTGATACCTTGGTTAGCAAAATTGACTGAATAGTTGCTGAGTTGTGCTAAATGAAAGTGCACATTTACTGTTTTGCAAAACCAGAAGTTTTAATAATGACTGTAGACGTCAAATCATGTGGCCATTACAGATCAATCGAATGTCTGAATGTATTTTTCAACTTTCAGGTGACTTTATCTAAAGGTCAAAATTACTATGTAACTTTCTGAGTGCAAAGGGAATTATAAGTACTCAATATAAAAATATGCAACAAAACTGTTTTGGAGTCATGTCATAAATTCTAACAGATATCCTATTCAAACAACTCAGATATGAGCTTTTCCACTTGTTTTCTTAGTGACATTGCCTGCAACTAAGCAATTTTAATTTATTGTTGCGTGTAGCCATTCATTGGTCAATACTGTTTAAATGAAAAGTTCAAGGCTCTTTTCCTATAAAAAAAAATGTTCAGCAATACAAAATTGAAAGGCTAATCTGTGGTTTTGAAGAAACCCAAAAATCTTGTTTATTTTAGAGCATAACTCAGTAGTTATTGGGTTAATTTTGTCAACTAAGGTATAAAACTTTAGGTTGAAGTCCACTTAGTAAATGCAACCGGAAAAAGAATATTAGCGCGAAAGCTACTCAACAATAGCTTTGCAAATTTGTAGCCCTTCTTCTGGGACACTCGATATATATATACATATTGTAAAACATTGTAAATTTTAAAGCATTCTCCAGATAACGGCTAGATAGCCGAAACGCGTAGAGAATAAAATATAAATATACTTTTTCCATAAATGCATCCCTTCTTGTGAACTTCCTGACAGCACATAATGAGTCCTGCACAATACCCATAACTGGCCTGTTTGATTGTGGAGTGACTATCATGCGTGGTACCATCATCAACTCTGATACCTCAGCACGTGTTTCCATCGACTGAGGCACATGCATGTTCATTTCGTCGCCATCAAAATCAGCATTGTAAGGAGTTGTCACACTAAAAAAGTTTATTAAAAAAAACATTGTTGATAACAAGATAAACATTTCTCGATAAATTCAAACTAAGCCATTGTAAATTCAATATCTATCAATATCTATCACTCAGACATACTGGGTGTGCCAAAAAAGCGCAACATTCTTGATGAGCTACCAAAAATCGTGTACTGCACGGATTAAAGTGATTAAAGTCGATGTTCACGTCAAAAAGATTTTTTTTGACACTTGTTCTTCCGTTATTAGCGATTTTCAAAAAATTGTCTCGAAAACACTGAAAAACGCTGATCAAATCTCAAAAGCTTAAGGGCACATGGACAAAGAGAGATTCCCGCAACCATGTCAAAGACTCTTGCGAGTCAAAGACTTTTTCAGTTTTCATGCGTTTTCAGTTTTCACACGTCATTTTTCGCAGTTTGAATAAAGGCTTTTAATTTCCTTTCAAAGCATGAAGTCAATGTATGACCTCAATAATATCAATGCTTTGGGATGATTTCGGGCTTCAATGAGATCGACAAATTTTTTTAAATCGCTTATAACAGAAGAACAAACATCGAAAAAATTAGTTTAGTCTTTTTGACGTGAATATCAACTTTAATAACTGTAATCCGTGGAGTACACGATTTTGTAGCTTGTCAAAGATGCTCCGCTTTTTTGCGCACCCGGTATTACACTCAATAATTTAAGGTTTAATTGCAATTACAAAAAACTCAAAGATACCTTAAATTCAATCTGAATGTTGACCAAGGCAACACTTTCACTCTGTGCCCCATCATTGACATTTTGTGCAGTGTCGGCTGGCGGTTAAAAACAATAATATCGTCATCAATGATGTGTCGCTCAACTTTATATCCAAATTGTAAATGCAGATCACTTGGCTTAGGATGAAATCTAAGATCAATTCTTTCACTGTTGTCACGGATGATGTATTTTGCACCAGGATACTGAGTTGGCCCTCTTCGAACTAATTCTTGAAGCCTGGGATATTGATAAAAAGTATGAAATCAAAATGGTCAAATACACAAATTATCAAATACTAAGCACAAATCAAACTGATATCGTTATTCCGAAAAGTGCAGAAGATTAAGAAGCAATTTAATTTGCCATGATGCAAAAACGTAAAATCACATTATTGAAGAATTTAAAAAAATGTGTTAATTATCCAGTGTCCATTTAAAAATACCGCTATCAATCCTTCACAACTCGAGCATATCAAAGTAAGGTGAACAAAAGCTAGCAGCGTGGGTATCCAAATAAAGTTAAAGCTTTTTAAATCGCAAACATTGTCAAACTCTACTAACTAAATAACTTTTCTACCCTTGCAACTGTATCAAATCAATTACCTTACCTATCAATATTAAATGGTGTAACAATTTCCGGATATGTTAGATTCATTGCGATTGTTCTTGGTGTACCAACTTGGTCAATGTCCAAATTTGGATCTGGTGTAATTACAGCTCTTGCGCTAAAATCAACACGCTTTCCCATAAGATTTCCTCGCAGTCTCCCTTCCTTGCTTTTCAATCGCATTTTTAATGACTTCAGCGGCCTTCCTGATTTTTGCACAGCCTGTAACAGAATAGGTTTTCAATTTTATATTCAATTTCAATTACACTAAGGTACTAACAATGATACAAATTTGTAAAGTTACATATTTGAAGGAAAAAAAAACCAAACAAGTATAATATTATGAAAAAAATTAACATACATCGATACATATAATTTGATTAAATTTGTGTATAAATAGTGCATATAAAAGAAAAATTTTTTTCGGTGTTAAATATTTCGTTAAATAGCTTTTTTTTTTTTCTGTAACACTTAAAAACTTTATTTGCAAGTTTCGTAGTCCAATTTGCTTAAAGAATGTTTCTGTTTGTTTTTTGTTATTTTCGCAATCGAATATAAAATGTATCTCATCATCTATCAGGAACAGAGGGTCATTTTTTTGCAAACATGGAAAGTGCCCTTAAAACTGAAAAATGTGCCCTTTTTCACCTGAAAAATTGAAAAGTGTCCTTCTTTACTCCGACAAAATTTAAATGTGGCCTTCTAACATCAGGAATTATTTTTTCAAGCGCCCCTTTTAGTTCCAAAAAAATAGAAGAAATAGAATTTAATTTTCTCGAAGAATAGTTTTAAAAAATCGCATTGCTACAATTTAAAAAAAAATTGTAACAAGATAGAGCCATTTTTGGTTTTGAAAAAATTAACAAAAGTGCCCTTTTTAATAAGTGCCTTTACGTAATCTCAAAAAATTAAAAGAAGAGACTTTAAGAAGATGGAGCACGGAGAAGGCTTGATCATTTTTGTGCAGTACTTCTTATTGCTCAGAATTTCGATTTTCTAATTTCTCGAAATAGGTTGCAAAAATGTAGGGGAAGGAAAAGCTTATTTCTTTTGGAATAATTTCTTTTGGAATAATTTCTTCATTATTTTTTAGCAAGTTTCACGTTCTTTTTCCATCGGTCCTAGATATATGTACGCCATGATAAAACTTAATTTCTGTTTATTTTATTTTTAAATGCTGAAACTACAGACAGTTGTTAAAATAATGACAATTGTCATTACGATCATAAGTTTTTAGAATTCTGAGAATTGTCATAAGTTTGTTTAAATCAAAGCTTGTTTATTGTATTGTTTTTTTTATTGGATCATTATACCATATGCTATTTAGTAGCCTGTTTTCTTCCAATGTATCCCTTAATAATTTGTTATTATTTTGGTTAATGTAGCCAAAATATTTTAATGAGTTAATTTGTGCATCAATTTTTAGTGGTTCTAAACATAATTATCCCAATATTGCCATATTTATTGATAGCTCCTAAAATATGTGTTCCCAACAATAATTGGACTTTTTCAATTGGGCTATTTTGATTTGATATAAATCCCCACACTTCTGAACCATATAATAGTGTCGGTTTGATGGTTGAATTAAAAACCTGTATCATTGTCTTCATGGAAATGAATTCTACTGTTGACAATTTGTAGATGTTACATAATGCACGTTTGGCTCTATTTGCTAAATCTTTGATTCTTCTATTAAAGTTACCATTATTTTCCAATAAAAAATATTCGTAAGATCGACTTAAATATTTGGTTATTTTTAATCATTGTTCCTGTTTTATTGAATATTGCTATTACAGTAAATAAAGTATAAACTTACTACAGTATAACAGTATATTGTAGATACAGTACAGTGTATATCAGTATAAGAATTTTCTTTAATTTAAGATTTTTGAATCATGAAGATGATGACATTTCTGAAACAGTCAGTGAATTCGCTCATTCTTATTTGGGTTAGTTAAAACAGGTGCTAACCAATTGACATTCTTATAAATTAAGTAATTTTTAAATGCAGCTTTTGCTTTGCTTGGATGTGACATTAATTCCCTAAGCTTTTGAGTATATTTCGTAGTATACTATAATACAGTATATACTGTACTTCTAGCTTTACTATTAGTAGAAAGATTGGAACATTTGCAGTGAATCGCAGTTTTTATAATAAACTTGTATGCGATAATGTGATTAAAATTAAATAATAGTTTCAAATTGTTAGTTATTGGTCTTAAAATGATGAAATTGGGATAAAGTGAAGAAATTGAGATGGTGCTAGAAATTTCAATCATATTCTGAATCTGAATGAAGAAACCTGATTTCTCAAGCTTCAACATTGGGAAAGTTCTTGAAACTTTTGGCTGAGATTACAAACGTGTGGAACCTCAATCAAGATCATGGCCTAAAAGTGACAGCATCAAGAGCGACCACAACAGGTATGCAAGCTACGTTCGCAATCAATAACACACAGCCCAGTATTTGCAAACTAGATACACAAAGCAGAAGTCGACATTTCGCAGCTCAACCCCCACCAAAATTTAGCAATATTTGAGCATGTTAGGAACCCTATTGTCCATGGAAACGTTTTCTCGCACCACAGTATAAACTTACATTGCTGCTACGTAACAGTAAATCAATGACGCAACGAAGGCCTTTTATACTAATGTTATAATAAAGTAAAATGTCAGTACCAAGCGAAAAAGTAGAAAAAAAATAGACAGATACTGCGGGCCAGCCCTTTTAAGCGTCAAATGTGTTTACTTAATTTTGACCAAAATTTAAAAATAATTTTTTGGCATCCATTTGAATCTTCGCTTATTGCAATCGATCCCCAGTAAAATTAAGAAAATTGCATCTTAGCTAATATGAGATGTCGATGAACAATTTAGTTTAATTTGTGATATCAGAGACAAAAGTAGTATCCATTTCGACTATTTGTAAATATTGTGTTGTATCAGAGGATTAACTTGTTCCATCTGTATTTAATTTATTAACAAGTGGATATTTATTTCATATATTTTCTTCAGTAAACTGTTAATTTTTCTCAACTATAAATAATTACGTCAAAAGCAGACGTACAAGGTGACACCGTGAACACAAAAGCTTTCTCTTATGTTTAAAGTTAAATCAACTAAAATTTTATTTGCAGAATACAAAAATAGTTGTATTCTACGTAAAAGAAAAGCATACTTATTGAGCTTGGACCGCAAAGCTAAGATCTAACAGTATATATGATAAGAAAGATAAAGATGTGCAATTACTCTATTTTCAAAAAAGATTCGGCGTTTTCACTACTTACTCCATTTTTGATGAGGAACGAGGAACAAGTGGAGATGAAGTTATGAGATAGCATGAGGGGACAAATTTCCTTTCGTTTTTCATGTTTCAGTCCTTTTGTTTTCTCTTATTGCCTTGATATCCACCAAAGTTAAAATTTCCCAGCGCCCATAGAAAAAATGATATTTTCCGGTAAACAAAATGTTTTGGCCTCGTTTTGTTGTAATTTCCATTGTTTACGTATTGCCCTCCTGCGATTCTTTAAAGATTAAATTATGGCTGTAATATATTCAGTATCCCAAAAAATAAACTGTCTATATAATAAACCCAAAAAAATTTAAGGTATTTTTCGAAACCCACAAGTTAGTAAAAAAAAGCACTGTCTAAATGCTAAAGTATTTCCGCGAATCTACAATATCGTTGCTATTTTCATCAGTTTTCTTACATACCCTGGCTCGTTTTCGATAATTTGGTGCCTGTTAGAACATGTAAGAGAAAAATTTAGATATTTCTTGGATCTAAAAAGATAATTATTTTTTAACCTTTAAGCAGTATTTTCAAATCATAGCCCGTTTTAATGCATTTTAGAAAATAAAATTCATATAGCAAAGAAATAGATAATAGGATAAAGTTGCGAAGAAATGCTGATCTTTACAGCATAAAAATCTTAAACTTAATGCACCATGTGCACTTTAACAAAAACTCCTTGCCAGATGAAACTAGACAGAAATTAAACTATAGAATTCTAAAATCTTTAAAAAAAATGGAGAAACTGCACTTTACAAAACATTATTGGTGCTCGCATGTGGAATAACCTCTCTCCTTCTTTAAAATCAATCTCTAAACATAAACTTTAAATAAAAAACTCAAAGAAAACAATATTTCTACCTACCAAAATTAACTACGAATTATAATAACCAGGAAGATCAACATACTAACAATACTAGCCACACTAATTTTTACTAACATTTTATGTATCTTGCTGTTAAACTTTTGGCTTTGTATTAGCAAATATATTTATTAATTATTAGCTGTTGTGTATCTTTTAAATTTTAATTTGCGGCATAGGCTAGATAAGCTCTGCTTCCCTTTGATCGTGTACAATACAATTTTTTGTTGTTGTAAATATCATGTATTAGGATTGTATTATGCGAACAAAATTGAATTGAATTGAATTAAAACAGATTTGTGGACCCAACATAACTTGAGGGTTTGTTTTAACGACTCTTCAACGATGACAAAGATTATCTTCAATAGCTTGTCTTTTGGCTTTTTTGTTTGCACAAAGATTGTTAATCGG
>JAYJMH010032088.1:0-10851 GCA_036873815.1 Phacellophora camtschatica
AGATTTTTCAACTATTAAGAAATTATCCTCCAAGGAATTCAAAAAGGATTTGTGGTTATCTGTAGCTAGTGTGCAGGTACTAAAAAAAATAGCTTCTTTGAGAATGTTTACATTTGTAAATTTATTTAGGCCCATTTCTCAGGGAGTGTCAACATCGCGCAGCGTCACAAATTTTTGGATTGCTCTTGATGTGATGTTGTTGGGAGGTGATCGCTCAGATCTTCATCAAAATAAGATAGCTGTGGAACTGTTAACTCTTATTCGATTTTTTGATTCGGTATTTTATAGAAAATTAACATTTTGTTCACGAACTAAACTATCATCAAAAACAGCCATGTTTAAAAAAAACTCCAGATCTATCTAGTTTAGTCGATAATACCAAAATGAATTTATCAATATTAATCAAATTGAAATAAAATCATATTACATTTTACAATTAAGCATTAGTTCAAGCTTATTAACTGGTGATATATTTCAACTAATAAACTCGTCTGATCAATAAAACAGCAATTGAATTACAATTACAATTGATAATGAAAATGTTGACAAGATCTAAAAAATTAAGTATAATAAAACAAATTACTCTGGCACAATAAAATTTTGTATCCACTCAGCTTCCTACTACATGGGATTATTTTTTGTTCATACACCCATGTGATTTAGTTCAGCTTCAGTGTGAGATATTGTCAGTCTCTCCAAATATTTTAATTTACACTGATATGCGAAAAACAAAGTTACCATGCAAAGATTTTGCTTTTTACCGATGATGGCAATTTAACAGAAATCCCTGGATGGACTGGAATGCATTTTCAATTAATTTTGCTAAGAAAGAAATCTAAAAAAATTTCTGATTCTAATTTAAAATGCAAGCCAGTATGATTTGAAAAATATGATTTATAGCCACAAGAAGCATTTTATTTAATGTCTGTTGGAACAGAATGAAAATTATATTGAAATTGTCCTAATTTTTTAAAGATGAAGCAATTTCTTAACATTGCCATGAATTATAATATTTAACAATTTACCAAATTTCATTCTGTTGCCAACTTCCTTTACCATAAAAATCTAATTTTTATAAATGCATTTTGTTCTATATTTTATTGGGGAACCACACTTCTTGCAGCATCTTTTCTTGGTCTTTCGCAGATCTGGAAGTTCAGGATTGCTGTGGAGCCATTGAGCTTTGGAAACTAGAGCCAGTTGAACCTCTTTGACTTGGATGGTTGCATATGTCCTAGTCCATTTGTTCCAGAATGGATGGATACTCTCTGAGCAGTGTTCAGCTTCCATTCCTACAATGCCTGATCGTATGGCTTTTAATGGTAGATCATAGGAAAGGAGATGGAATTTTCTGCCCAGAGAGCTGTCTGGAAAGTTAACTGGCAGCCAGTTACCAAAGCTGAAGCATCTAACAGCCAAAATTGCAACCTCATGTCTGCATAGCACCTTGTCTGCCATGAACAATTCATAACACATTGCAAATTTTGTGAGCCGTACTTTGAATTTCTGTGCCAATTTGTGATCACCAAATAAGGCAGTAGTCCCATTCAGAAGTGTAATTGGCTTTGGCTTGAAAACAGATGTCAATTGCTTGATATGTTGCTTCCTGGTCAGCTTGTAAACATCATTGCCAATCAAAGCTCCTGAATGATATACTGCCCTCTTTAATTTCATCGAATTAAGTATAGCATCCAAATCAGATTTAAATGGCCCTTTTATTGATTTTATTGTCTGATCAGTAATGTTTAAAAAGGTATGGATTTCAGTAATTTCTTTATTTATTGATTTAATTGAATTAGTTATGTCCTTTAATGATTTCTCCTGGTTCGATAGGTATTTTCTAAATTGACTGCATCTTTTGAGTTATTTGTCAATTTTCCATCAGTTCTGTGTAAGTAATTTGTATTTATTTCTTTGTCATTGTCAATCATGTTAATTAAATTTTGTTTTGTTGTTTTCCTTTTCCTCCAACTGTTCTTCTTCCTTTCTCAATTCATTTAACTTTTCTTCCACAGCCTGCAACAATGTCATCATCTGTTCGCTTGAAATTCCTTTTGCTTCCATCATCTGCAGATCGAGACTAGTGGCAATGGCATCCAAAGAATTCAAATTTCGTAATCCTACTCCTAGTGCTATGTGCAAAGGTAGCAAAGAACCATCGTCAATAACCCAGCCTTTTGTGCCTATCAGGGGAAGGGCCTCACAATTTTCAAATTGGCTAGGATATTTTGAGCCATTTTCTTTGAATTCATTAGTTTTTTTAGCATATTTTCCAAATGTCTACGTTCAAATATCTTTGTTTGTCGTTTGTCCTTGTTTGTGTACCTTGGCAATGTTACAGGTGCATGTGGTACCCCCTTTTCTACATCTGACAAAGTTACTAGGCAGTGGAGGCAAAAATGTTTGCCATTGGGGCCAGTCAAACCAAGTAACTTTGCCATCAATCCCAGTCACCCCCATAACATATCTTAACAAATTTAAAAGTGACATGTTCATTTGCATTAGTATGTTCCTTGGGTGCATTTTTGCATGACAAACAGTCAGAACCTACCTTGCAGTTCTGTATGTTATAACAATGTGGATACTTTGTGCTATTTTTTTCACATTTTGTGTGTAAGTTTCCAGGTCCAAACGTTTCTGTAATTTAAAACAGTCATTTTCAGACAATTGGACAAAAGTTGGGCATGGAAGTTTAAGTGCTGAAATCTCATCTTTTAATTTTTGTAATTGTGAGAAAAGAGGACCAAATGCTTTTTCTATGCACTCTCTGGAGTCTTTCGCACCATCAAAAACACCTAAAAGTTTACCTGTTTTTACAGAATGTGTTCTTGAACAATTTTGAAATTGCAACAATATTTTTGCTGAAGAACTGCCTTTGTCACCGGTGACCAAGAGGTGCAAACAATCTAAGGGGGTATTGGAAATTGGTATGAGCTCTTTGTCCCTGCTAAGTGCAAGCACACTTTTTTCAATAACTTCAAGAATACTTGCAACTCTCAGGAAGGAAACTTTTTTCCTATCCATTTCAAAATTTCTAGCCTCATACTGAAACTCTCCATGCTACTCAAGACCTTCACGCAATTTTGACTCTGTCCCAAGAATATCGATGCCTAAATTGTCCTGGAGAGTCCTTTTGACCAATCGCCAAAGGTCTAGAGGCATTTCACTTTTCAAAGAGAGTGTGGCATCTGGACTAAATTTGAAACACTTAAAATCAGTTATTCCAGATTTTACAGCACTTTCCAGAAAACTTTCTTTGTTACGACTGATCATTGAAGCAGTCTGGGAGGTCAAGTCTCCTCCATTACAAGTTTTGTTATTGGAAACACATGCTACAAAACTGTGAATTTTTTCCAGTTTTGCACTCCGTGCTCGTAATGAAGGAGATGATCCAAGTTTTCTTCCAGTTTCAGGCTTTCGTAAAACTGTTAGGTGAAGGGGTCTACCTTTCTCATTTTTAGCTGCACAGATCCCATCCGGGCTTTGCCTAATTTTGTGTTTCAGGATCTGAGTAAAAAGAGTTTCTTGCTCATTTGAAAGGTTACATCGTACGTTTGTAAGACTTATATATCTGTTCACACTATGTTCTAACCTTTCGTGAATGTAAACAAGTTGAACTTGGGAATTATCCAATTTTCCCTGCAGTTCAGTCTGATAAAATTCACGGTGTTTATCTTGAAGGTCAGGAACTTTAAATTTACTAATTATCAAAAAATGTGATTTGTGTGACTGAACTTGAAATCTCCCTCGTTCGACATTTGCAATTAATGCAGGGGCAATCTGATAGACAATGGGGTACCACAATGCCTTGTCATATTCAGTTATCAAACTGAACATAAAAATACACACAAGCTGCATTACCAAAAGGTCTTTGGCTCCCAAAAAAGACAATATTTTGAAAAGTATTTCTTTGGGGAGTTTAAGGAAACGAGACCCCTGTGCAAAATTTTCAATTCTGGTTCGTTTGCAAGAGGAGTCATCAACTGAAAGAACTTTTGTGCGCTTAGAAGCTGTCTTTTTGGAAACCGACTTACCAGACATTCCCTTCGAATCTTTTATAGAAAGGAAATTAATTTCATTATTTTCCTTGTATCTCCCAAAGGATCGACGACAAGCTTCGCACAAAACTCCGCTTCTCTCCTCTTCCAAACCAAAACATTCAATGAGTCCTCTGCCGTCAAAATTTAACGAACTTGTAAATCTCTTTGATGTTCCAGTGAGGCAAATGCAACATTTTTGCTTTGGCATCCCATTGAATCACCAGAAATCTTGAAAATTTTGCACAGGTTTCAGGCAAACACCCACTGGCTGGGAACTGACCGTTAGTCTGAACACGGAAGTTGTGCAACACACTTGTCAGCTGAGCTGCGTGCTGCCATTATGGTTTATTACATCATGTTGTACAGCGCTTGCGCATTTTGCCAGAAAAGCGCTGATGACCAAAGGGATCGCGGTCATTAGATTAGCGGCTCAAACAGTCGTGATTGGTGCGATAACTTCTTGTCGTAGCACGCCAGTCTTTGGTAATGTTGCAAATCTCGAAGTGAGCGTGGGTAACAACGTGGCAGATACGATGGGGACAAACCTAGGGAGCAATGCAATGATGATTATATGAAGAAAAAACGTAAAGAATTCCGCATGATGTCAGTTGAGTTGACTCTCAGCAATCATGTACAAAAGAGACAACAAAAAACGTTTATAATAGCGGCATTGCCTATGGGATAAATGTGAATAAAAAGGCTCGAGATGGCTGCAAATCCTGAAGAAAAAATAGGATTAGCGCTGGCTTATTGTTATTAGTTCTATTAGAATAATAGTGTCAAGTTTCTTTGCAACTGTTGATGACATGGAGTCATTTTAACAAGCATACTGTGCTTTCATTATTGGGGGGGGGGGTATGACAGCCATTTCTGTTTGTTTGTTTGTTTGTCTGTTCATTGATTTTAATTCGATTACAATAAAATAGCAAACAATATATACAATTATATACAATGTTAGCTAATCAAAACCACATGTTAAAAAATTATATTTAAAAATAGATGTTATCTACGTCCTAAACTAAAACTAAAGACTAAACACTTTGACAGGCATTGAATTTACATTTTGGACCATTCCATTTATTTATCATAGTTTTGAAGCTTTTTAAATTTTCAGCGGACTTTATATAAGTCATTCCATATCTGAGACGGCTCCCGCTGTTCCGCCCATTTTCAGATAAAATTCGGCGTAACTCTGCTACCAAACATAATCTTACGGAATTACAAGTTGTTAGTTTATCAATCGGTCAATATTAGATGCAGTTTCAGCATTCCTTTCCTGACAAACTTTGAAAGAAATACCACGTCCACGACGAAACAGTTTTAAATTCCGTGTTCCGCTGTCGCTTTTCTACCGATTTCGCCGTTCCGGAAACCCAGATGACCCCCAAGTCTGAAATTGTAATCTGAATCTTTCGATGGTTGCAAAACTAAAGCTGAAATTTCAGATAGTTACAAAACTTTACAGGTTATTGCAAAGCTTGAATAACTTAACTAAAATGACAAGCAAAGCTTAAATAAAGATTGAATAACTGGTCGTGTGACTTGGTTTTGGATGTTTCAATGTATTTGATTCCACCAAGTAGAAAGTATAAACAACGAAGCGCGCACTTGCAAAAAAAGCAGAAATTAAAATATCCGGAATATTTTGATCTGGAATTTAATTAAATACACAAAAGTAAATACAAGAACGAAAAAGCAATTGTTGGTGCCTACAAATGTTATCCCTCTTATGTGGGCCGTGTGGAGTGGATTCAATAAAAAAGAAATTTGCTTCATGAAAAATTACTTCATTACCTGTTTGATTAAAAAAATTATCCAATTAATAATTAGGAAGCAACAAACAAAATATATTTATTGACAAATATAAAAGCGATATTTGACATTGAAAAAAAAACATCCGGAGGAATTGCCAACAAGTACAGTACTCCAATGGCAGCTATTTACTGAAACAAAAAAACGAGAATTTTGCCCATTCATTATCAAATCAAGCATCCGCCTATCAGCCGTGCAGTATGAATTTCACTGCAACTTTAGACAAAATCAAATCTCAAAACACTTCATGAAGTTTTTTGCTGTTTTCTCCCCCTTCCTCTTGTATGTAAGGCAAGCTGGCCCGGTCTGGCGGGTTTGTGTGTGTGTGTGTGTGTGTGTGTGGGGTCAAATCGGCGGGTTTGGGTCAAATCGACTCGTGTTTATGTGAATAGCTGGCCAGCCTGGTTAACCTAGATATATGAAGCAGGTAGGCAAGACCTGTCTCAAGCAGGATCATATAAACTCGATTTAAAGAGCTTCCAAATTAGTTTTTCAACATGACGTTATCTGTTTGTTATTTATTGAAGAATAAATTGGATTAAAATTTCTTCTAGCTAAACCTTTTTTAAATAACAAAAAAGAAGAAAATCGACGCAGAGTACATGGCCTCCTTGGAAAGGTTTATTGATAGAGCTACTGTGTTTAAAGAGTGAAAAATAAACAAACAAAATGAAAGAATAATACAAAAAATTTACTCTAAATTAAAAAAAAATGGAATATTTAAGCCCTTTTAACACACACACAAAAAATTGGATTCAAACTTCTTTTGGATATAATATCATAGATTCACGCTCACGTTTATACACTATCAATCAAAAACTCTGTTCATTTAATGAAAAAGTCTATTTCATGTCATGTCCATCAAACAATAAACTTTTAAATTAAAAAACTTTTCTTTTCAGAATCATTAATTTGAAAGCAAAATTAACAAATATAAAATAATTAATCTAAATGTACCTTTCATCTTCTGATAGGAACAGCATGCGTTATGATTGGTCTAGGTCTGTTTTTAAAAATAATTTTTTGTTTGATAAATGCAACAATGTCATATTTTGTCTGTCTCTTCCTAACATCCATTTCGTTGCTATCCAATTCCATCATGTCATCTACCAGATTAGATTCTTCCCTTACATAATCTTTTCTTAAAACTGCAAATGGTTTGTCAAGTTGGATAACCTTTCCAACAAGTAAGTGATGTCCAATTATCAAATTTGGAGTTCCCTGCAAGAGAAAAGTCCAGAAATAAGAAAGTGCCAGACATGTGGAGAAGAATTTTACAATTTGATTACTTAACCTATTGATAAAATGAATAGAATATTGGCAAGAACAAGAATTCAACAATTGTGCAATACTGTAAATGTCAGTTTACTGCAAGGTAAGTGCCACTTTACTCAATTTCATGAAATTTTTGGGGACTTTTTCAGAAGTGACCCTTATTCTATAAATTTACATGCAAAGACTAAATTAAAAAATTATATAATTATGATGTCCCCAAATTCAAAGATGTAAGTTTTACTTTACAGAGCATCTCAAATTCTACAGATTTAGAATATTGCTTATTCAAGAGTGATGCTTATTTGGGGCAGTGCTAAATCGGACATCATAGTATGGGTCAAAAAATCTATTTGGAATTAAGGAAAACAGGTAGAATGGCAACAAAAAGATAGTCTCAAGATTGTTTCCATTAAGGGGGTGTCAAAGAAACTTTGAATCTTTAAATAAATTTTCAATAAAAATACACAAAGTTTTAGATTCCATTAAACTTTTTCTATCAGTAAATCATCTTAAATAAATGTATACAATTTACTATCAGAATTAAAATAAACAAATTCATATCACATGATCACAAGCTTATGAAAATTCAAAGCATCCAAGATACTGTCACAATTGGTCATAACATTTGCCCCAAATTTTTACCAGAGTTTAATTGTCATTGGAGGAGGAGGGCAAGTGAAATGGTACTTACTTTATCATCAAAATGAAGATCACCAATGTATAATCCATTTAAACCAACATCATCTTGACTTTCCAACGTACCTTGCAATTCCACCAACCCCCACTCTTGGGGTTCACCAGCCCTAAAACAATATATTTGTGTTCATTATTTATATGTAATTTGTAATATGTAATTGAAAAAAAATCTTGCACTCACAGAAATTCATAATGGTGCACAGTTGCTTATATAAACTAGAGCCCATTCACCCTTTACCACCACTCGCCCACCCATTACCATTTATTTCTCAATACACTTGCAGAATCTGAACAAAAACCCAAAGGTATAAATTAGTTGTTGTCAGCAACCAGTTTGCAGAGTTGGCAGATCTCAACAAGATCTTGGGTCCACCCAGATCACAGAAAATTATTATTTGAGCCATTTATGTGCACCATCACCATTACAAATTTATAAAAACACAGGGTGTGCATGTTTTCAAAAGTAAAGCATTTCTTTCTAACATATATATTGCACATCATCATGTTTTCTATTTTCAAACTATTAATTTTGTGTAAAATTTTCACATGCTAATATTTATCCAACATAACATACTAGATCTAAAGGGGTTTTCTAGTCAAAACAAACAATAAGCTCGGGGAAATGTTGATGGAAGGGTGTTTTAGGGGTTTTAGAAAGGTTTTTCCCATATTATGTAAATGTTAAAGGGGCAATTCCAAGTAGTTTGAAGGGCATGGCCCCCAAAACATGGATGTTTTGTCTATTTATTTTCGAATTTATCTGTCCATAAGTGTTGTGAATTATTTTTTTTATGTTTGATACAACAGCGTAACAGGCTATCAATGGTGATGATGGGAGAAACCACATGCATTCTTCAGCAACATTTTAAGATTACAAAATTCACACATAAGACTTCAAGAGATTCATCAGGGTGAAAACAAACTGGCTTTAAAATTTTACGTCTTGTCAGTTCAGTTCAGTTTCATATTTTAAATTCCATTACATACAATTTATCAATAACATAACTAGACTACAATAAATATACAACTATTACAGGAAGTTAATACATATACAGGAAATTAATACAATATACCACTACAAAACATAGACACAAGACAGATTGTATGGAGGGAATTACTTGAAGGAGGAGCTCTCACAGTAGTTAGACTAATCGAGGAGAGAGCACCCTCTATTATAAAAGTCTCAAATCTCATAAAACATAGATATCATTCATTGACAAAACTTATTGATAATGACAAAACTACTTGGCGGACGGTGACATTTTTGATATCCACTTTTCCAAACTTTAGTAATTCGTTTCAAATAGGAAGGCGTTGATTTTTTGGCGAAAACTATTAACAGATGGTGATTGTTTTGTTTCAACAGGAACTTCATTCCAGTATTTAGCTCCGCAATAACGCACTGACCTAAGACCATATTGCAGGGTATTTTTCTGGGTTAGGAAAATATTATTT
The DNA here is from genome assembly GCA_036873815.1 of Phacellophora camtschatica. Lineage (NCBI taxonomy): Eukaryota > Metazoa > Cnidaria > Scyphozoa > Semaeostomeae > Ulmaridae > Phacellophora > Phacellophora camtschatica. The sequence goes on from JAYJMH010032088.1 coordinate 9,279, forward strand.
TTGATGACTTGCCGAGTACCATATTGATGAACAGACCCAACTAACTCAAAGAAAGAATGAAAACAAGAAGGAGATATCTTATTGACACATTCATATACAAAACTAAGCAATTTCAAGTGAAAGAGATCTTGTAGTTTAGAATCTTCAAGTCTAAAAAGATAGATGTAGAAGGTGCAGTAAAATGTTCAAATGAAATTGCCCTTATAGCCCTTTTCTGTAACAACAGCACTGGATTGATATGTGTCTCATAAGTAAGACCCCAAACTAAAATACCATATTGGAGAAATGATGAAAACAAAGAATTGTAAAGACAGACCAAAACATGAATGGGTAAGAAGTGTCTTACTTTGAAAAACATGCCACATGTTCTAGCCATTTTTTAGACAGTTCAGTCAAGTGGTACTTCCATGAAAGGCTTTCATCTAAGAGAACACCAAGAAATTTGACATAACAAGTCTGCTTTATAGGACTTTTTCGAAATTTGATATTGATAGATTCAGGAGAATTAAGCTAATTAAGGCTTTCAGCTTCATAATGGATGTTAGTATCATCTGCAAATAAAAAAAGGCTAGTTTTGAAGAAGAAAGAGGTAAATCATTAATGTAAAGTAAGAACAGGAGGAGACCAAGGACAGAACCCTGTGGGACCCCACAAATAACACTGAAATAACTGGAGTTAGATTTATTTACTGACACATATTGCTTCCTTTCTGAAAGATAGGATTTAAACCAATCTAAAGCAGTTCCCCTAATTCCGTAATGTTCTAGCTTCTTCAAAAGAATATCATGGTTCACTGTATCAAAAGCCTTCTGCAAATCAATAAATGTACATTGATGTTTATTGAACCGACAATGTTCATAGCATTTCCAGACGCATCGATGAAGTTGTGATTTGATGAGAAAACATTCTTATCTAATCCTAGATTTTGAACACTACCCAAATCAATTATTGAACAACTTGCGCCAATGTCTATCCATAGTCATGGTCTATTCAAAGCGTTAAGGGGTTTGGTTTCAAATTTAACCTTCAATAAAGCAGAATACGGTTCTGAAGGCGTGTTTGTTATGTTTTTTAATCCTTCTAGTCATTTTGGACAAGAGTTGTCCCACGAGTCGTGGCCTTAATTTCCACATGCTTGACAAAATCTACTTGGCAATCTCGGACGAAATGTTCAGTGCTTTGACAACTGTGGCATTTCAAACTTTGTTGTGATCTGGAACGTGAGCTGTATTGTCGATAACCCCGTGACCTCCACCCAGGGTTAAAGCTTCTATTGCGCTTAAATTGATTGTTTCTTCCTCTTTGGTTGTCATTGAAACGATTTGCAACGAACTTAGAGTTTGGTATTGTATTGTTACACGTTCGACGAAAGAAGCTGTTGCGAATGTTGGCAGGGCTTTAAGGGTTTCGTGTAGTAATTGCTGACATCCTTCTTATTTTCGTCAGACAATCGCATGTATACATCAAATCCACGACATTCGAGGCGACTTCCTAGGCTTTGAGCAGCTTTTTCATTCTCGTAGTCTTTCAATGTTGAGTGTCGAGTGACCTTTTCTAAAGAAAACTTTGATGT
>JAYJMH010032099.1:0-41604 GCA_036873815.1 Phacellophora camtschatica
ATATTAGATGCGTTTGATAAAAAAAGAGGCTGTACGTGGAATGAAAGCCCATTCACAGAAAAAGACTTTAATAATTTCAAAAAATATTATAATGCGTGTATTAAAAATAGATAATATATATATTATAATGATATGTTTTTGGTACTAATATTATACCTTTTAAAATCAATTTTCATAAAAAATACATAATATAATTGTTTTTCATCGTATCTGTGAAAGTATACAAATAGATATAGATTTTATTTAAGTTGGATATGATAATACGGTTGCTAGAGCAGGGCGGGGGCGTATTGTCAAAACGTGCAAAACAAAAAGAATTCAATGCCTTTACGGAAGACGAATTACAGAATATAGAAAACCAGTATCAGTACATATTTAATATATAAATGGCATATATTGTATATAGTATTGGTACTAATTATGTGTAAAATACAGCTAAAGGTATTCAAATAGATATGGTAGGGTGGCTTTTTAGATATTGGTTTTAAGAAGCCTATTTTGTATTATGGGGCAGGCGTAACAAAAAACGTAAGGTTTAAAGTCTATTGATAATACCACAATATGGGAGTCCTTTTTAAGAACCCCCCATTGCTTTACGTGCTGCGGATATGATATACATCATACCCCTGTAAGTGTTGGTAATAAGGCGAAGTCGTAAAGGTTACGGGCGTAATACTCTTTTGACCGCAGGATATCCTTCATACAACTTATTATATACTTCCACTAATTCTTTAAAGGGTTTATTAATTAATTTTAGGTTAATTAAAAACGTAACCACATCAGGTGGGTACAATTTTTCTGGTAACAATGGAATAATATCGTATACGGATAATAATATTATTATCGCCATAACCAACCAATGGGCAGTATCAGATAAAATTTCACTGCATTGTTGCCACCATTCGCCCCGTAATTTTGTTTTGTAATATTTTTCTTGCTCTTTGTACATAGTTTCAATGTTATTATTAGCAATAGCCAGTGATATAGAGCTTATAAATTCTAAAGTCTGCTTGCTGTATTTTGCAATCAATCTTCCAAAGCACAGACTTATGAAAAATGGAAAGAAACCAATGATTAATAAGGCTGCAACATATTCTTCAGCCAGTGATATTTGCCAAATAATAACAGACGGCAAGCCAACAGCAACTACCCAAATATCTTTTTTCAAAATATCAAGTGTTTTTCGGGCGACTTTACAATCGTATACGGATTTACTGATGTCTTCCGATACGGATGAATTATCTTTTTTACGAGAATACCAAAGCCGTTGCGTACTTATATATAATCGTTCATCTAACATTTTATCAGTCATTTTTTCAGACATTTCTAATAAGGACAGAACAATAAATATTGCAATCACAATGGGAATATATTGTAATAAAGATGTTAATAAAACGCTATTTTCGCCCTTTGTGACTTCGCTAAATACTTCTTTTGCCAGCCATGCTTCCGCAGGTTTTAACATTAAACTAATAACATTTGGCAATATGGTGAAAAGCAATAACCATGGATGTTTTAACAACAACCTAGTCATTTGTTTATATAATTCAAATGCATACGCATAACGCATTCTGAACTTAAAAATTTTGATATTTACCATTTTCCCCTCTTAACAATTATTAATTTATTATACTTTAGTGCATTTACTTATTTTTTATATTGACATTGAATTTATATTGCACTATTTTCGTACTGTATCATACAAAAATGATAGAGTATATATATTTTTTATTAAAATATGTATTAGACGAGAAAATCAAATTAACGAAGCTAATTATGAATTTATCCCTTAAACAACAATGGAGCTTAAAATGAAACAAAAATTAAAATATATGTATATATTGGCGGGTCTGTCAGCAATAATGCCTGCACACGCTGAAACTATATTAGCGCCAGTGACGTTAAAGGAAAGCCTTAAAAACAACAAAGGAATTTCAATAGCTAATTCCATTACAAAAGAAGATTTTTATAAGCAAGTAACATCTTTTTCTATATATGATATTATAAAACGTGGTGTTGGGATAAGCAGTTCTGAGAGTACAGGGGAAAAAGAAAAAATTAGCTTGCGTGGTCTTGAAGATAAATACACTAGAATTAGTGTTGATGGAATTGAATTGCCATCATACGGGGATGATAACAGCAGATATTTCAAAGTAGATATTATTCCAATGCCAATGATTGGCGAAGTAAAAATATTAAAGAACACCCCTGCATCATATAACGCAGACGGTATTGGTGGTCGTATTGATATGAAAACCACAAAACCAACAAACGAAAACACATATTCAGTTGATATATCTGGCGGCACGATGCATTCTCAATCTGGATACTTGGCTTCTTTATATGTAAATAGAGTGATTACACCAACATTAAAAGCTAACTTCGCTGTTACTAACTCTAAATATGTAAATTCAAAAGATGAAACAAAGACTAAGACAGATTCAGAAAAAGTAGGCGAAAATACAATTGAATCAGAAACAGTAACACAAACAAAATTTACTTCTGGATTTATGGGTAATTTGGAACAATCCTATGACGCTGGTACAATTACTTTTAGCCCAATTTATCTGAAATTAAAAAAAATTCGTGATAAAAATGAATCCGAAACTAAACTAAAGGCAGGTGTAACGGAAATTGAAGATGGTCAATACGATTATAGAGAACATCCTTCACTTACCGCTGGTATGACTATTACAAGCCACCATGCGTTTTCTGACAGCCTTACACTTGATACGTCTGTTAGCAAAGTTAGAACAAATTTCACAAAAGATAAAAAAGAATATAAAATTTCAAAAGGCGTTCAAGAAACTGTTGCAGAAACACACAGTACTGAATTACAAGAAAATACCTTAACACGTTTTGGCACGGATTTGACAAAAACATACGCTGATATTCATACATTTAAAACGGGTTTTGTGTATCGTACCAACAAACACACACGTGATATAACAGTAATTAAAGAAGGCGTTTTAAAGCCTGAGATAGACAAAGAAGAAATTTATGCTCTAGACGAAAGATATAACGCTGCATATATCCAAAATGAAACTAAATTCAAAAATGGCTGGACAGTATTACCGGGTGTTAGATTTGAAGAAGTGATTAGAAAAGGCGTTACTGAAATCAATACAAAAAATACGTCTAACAATACTGTTTTACCGTCTATAATATCCAATTATAAACTTAGCGATACCACTTCATTCTCTATGGCGTATTCTAAAAAAGTAAACAGACCTAGCTATCAACAGTTAGTGCCTTATGAAAAAGCCCCAAAGAAGACGGATAAAGAAATTCAACAAGGTAACCCTGATTTACTTGCGGAAAAAGCAGATACATTTGATATAGGTGTGGATTACACAGGTACGGTTTATGGTTTGTCAGCAAATATATTCCGCCGAAATATTAAAGGCATAATTGAAAATGTGGATACGGGTACAACTAAGAAAGTAGATGGTACAAATAGCATTTATCAATACCAAAATGTTGGTGATGGTTATGTTCAAGGCTTGGAACTTTCACAAAAATTTGATGTAACTTTCCTTAAATCAATTATCCCCGGTACGGTAAGTTTAGATTTAAATCAAACAATAATGTCTTCAAAAGTCAATAAATCAGATGGTACAAGTGCCAGCCTTAAAGGGCAATCAGATTTTATGGCAAATTCAACAATTGGTTGGGCATACAAAAGTGTTTACGCATCTGTATCTTCCAAATTTGAAAAAGGGCACACGGAAGTCGATGGCAAGAAAACAACAACAACACCTGATTCAACATACGTTGATATATATGCACAATACGGATTTGATAACGGTGGGGCAATATATACTTCTGTAACCAATGCATTTGATCAAGGTCGTGAACCCACTACTGTAGAGGGCACGGAAACAGAAGTTGAAACCAAAAAAGGCTATCGTTCTGTTTGGGCAGGATATAAAATATCATTCTAAGGTTAATTTGAAATTTTCAGACAACCGATTATGACTTGCAAAGCCAGAGATTATAGTCTTTGGCTGGACAGATAAGGGCTTAAACCAAGCTATATTTCTGTAATATCTTATACACATATTGAAGTGCGTGGAGCCATAGGCGAAACATCTTCGGTATGTGTTTGCAAGCATAATATAAGAAGAAAGGCTATCAATACAGATTATTTTTTGTAATAGATAACAGTTTTTTCACTGATTAAATATTATTGAAAAAGTAAAACGTAGCCAAAGGTATTCAAATAGATATGGTAGGGTGGCTTTTTAGATATGGGTTTTAAGAAGTCTATTTTTATTAAAACAGATATTTTTAACGTAACTGCCAAATATGAAGTTTTTTCAGCACACAAAACACAAAACCGCATTTTTGCGGTTTTTTTAATATATTTTACATATAATATTGGTACTATTTATATATATTTATGATGTAAACTATGTATAAATTAAGTATGGGAATATATATGGAAATGTCTGTGCAAAAATACGTATAGTCAAATACTGTAAATGGTATATTACATAGAGAACTTCTAACTATTATGAAAATATATTTTCAAAAAATAAAAAATAAAAAAATAGTTGCAGAGTGAAAAAAACACTGATATGGTTTTATATGGTGAACAATATATCAGGAGGTTTTATGTTCAATTATATGGAAAAATACATAGATTTAATGAATAAATTTACGAATAAGGTTGGGCTTGTCGCCATGTATCTTATTTTTGTAATGATTATTGTTTTGTTTTATTCTTCTGTTTCAAAAACATTTTTTTCGCCTTCGTATTGGACGCTAGAGGTTTCCCAATTTTTAATGATGGCATATTTTGTGTTAGGGGGCGGTTACAGCTTGAAAGAAAATTCGCATGTGCGAATGGACTTGTTTTATGAACGATTAAGCAAAAGCGGCAAAAATGTTATGGATAGCATTGTTATGGTATTTTTAATATTTTATCTAATATTATTATTATGGGGGGGAATAGACAGCACTATATATGCGATTAAATATAATGAAAGAAGCTATTCTTCATGGCAACCTTATATGGCACCCATTAAAATCATATTAAACATTGGGATATTTTTAACATTGTTACAAGCCATTGCTTTGTGGTTTGAAAGCATCTTAAACATTGTAAATAATAATAAAGGAATAAAATAATGCCATACGAATTAATCGCAGTTTTAATGTTTTCATCAATGATGTTGTTATTATTGACGGGACAAAGAGTATACGGTGCTATTGGTTTTGTTGGAAGCGCTGCCGCATTAATGTTATGGGGCGGGGCGAATACGGACTTGGCATTTTCTTCCATGATGAAAATGATGAAATGGTATCCTTTGTTAACGTTGCCACTTTTTATTTTTATGGGCTATATGCTTTCAGAAACCGGTATCGCAAAAGACTTGTATCATATGTTCCATGTCTGGATGGGCGGAATAAATGGCGGGTTGGCAATTGGTACTATTGGATTGATGGTTATTATTTCAGCAATGAATGGTTTAAGCGTTGCAGGTATGGCAATTGGTTCCAGCATTGCGTTGCCGCAACTGTTAAAACGTGGGTATGATAAACAAATGATTACTGGCGTGATACAGGCGGGCAGTTCGTTGGGGATATTAGTTCCCCCCAGTGTTGTATTGGTGTTATATGGAATGATTGCGCGTCAACCTGTGGGTAAATTATGGCTGGCAGGGGCTGTACCGGGAATATTGATGGCGGCGTTTTTTGTATTATATATATACATCCGTTGCAAAATTAACCCTGACTTGGCACCAGCAATGTCAAAAGAAGAAAAAAATTCTTTGACTTTTTCTGACAAAATCACTTCGCTAAAAGCAGGGATTGCCCCTTTGGTGATATTTTTTACAATGACAGGATTGTTCTTGATGGGCATAACCAGCCTTGTTGAAAGTTCTGCTGTTGGGGCAGTCAGTGCAACAGTTGTTGCAATATATAAACGCCGTTTGAATTTTCCAATCTTGCATAAAATAACAAAAGATACATTGCTGATAAGCTGTATGTTTATGTGGATTATTGTTGCGGCGTTATGTTTTGGGGCGGTTTTTGATGGTTTGGGTGCGGTACGCTTTATCAAAGTATTTTTCACCAGTGATTTGGGGCTTGGACCGTGGGAAATTCTTCTTTTGATGCAATTAACCTACATCTTAATGGGAATGTTCCTTGATGATACCGCAATGTTGGTTATTATCGCACCGTTGTTTATACCTTTGGCAGGCAGCTTAGGATTTGATCTTGTTTGGTACGGTGTTTTGTACACTATCACCTGTCAAATTGCATATATGACCCCGCCTTTTGGTTACAACTTATTCTTAATGCGGGCTATGGCTCCGCCAGAAATTACAATAAAAGATATTTACAAATCGGTAGTTCCCTTTGTAATCATAATGCTAATAAGTCTTTTATTGATAATGGTATATCCTGATATCGCTTTATGGTTACCAGATACGTACTATAAAAATTAAAAAGCAGGATATTACACGACTACACATACTACGCATATAAAATTATAAACTATAAAATTGAAAAGAGAGAGAAAAATGACTGATAAAAAAGACACAAAAGATAACACTCCTACAGATACAAAAAAAGATACTGATAACAGACGTAACTTTATAAAAAATATTGGAGTTGGGGCTATTGCTGCAGGGGCGGGCTTTGCCGCAGGTTCTGCATTATCAACGGGTTCCAAAGGCAAAGTTGATGGCGCGCCTGCCATTGTTAAAAATAAAATAAAATGGCGTATGCAAACCTATGCTGGAGCGTCCTTGGCTGCCCACGTAATAGAACCATCAATAAAAGCATTTAATAAAATTGCTGGTGATGAAATGGAAATTGAACTGTATTATGCGGATCAGATTGTTCCAACAGGCGAATTATTCAGAGCAGTACAAAAAGGCACTTTAGATGCGGTACAAAGTGATGAAGATTCTATGGCTGCCCCTGTTGATGTGGCAAAATTTGGGGGATACTTCCCATTTGCAACACGCTACAGTTTAGACGTTCCAGCTTTGTTTGAACATTATGGGCTTAATAAAATTTGGCAAGAAGCCTATAACGATGTGGATAATGTAACGTGGTTAGGGGCTGGTTCTTGGGATCCTTGTAATTTTGTTACGAAAAAACCAATACGTTCCTTAAAAGACTTAAAAGGATTGCGTGTGTTTACATTCCCTGGGGCTGGTCGTTTCCTTGAAAAATATGGCGTTGTTCCTGTTACATTACCATGGGAAGATATTCAAGTGGCATTACAAACTGGTGAACTTGATGGCGTTGCGTGGTCGGGTATAACCGAAGATTACACTGTGGGTTGGGCAGATGCCACCAATTATTTCCTGACAAACAATATTGCAGGTGCGTGGATTGGTTCTTATGTTGCAAATACGGAAAGCTGGAACGCTGTACCCGATCATTTAAAAGAATTATTCAAAGTGTGTATGGACAGTTCTCATTATTACAGACAACACTGGTATTGGGCAGGCGAAGCCAAATTGCGTGTAAATGGCACAAAATTAAAATTGACTTCTATTCCAGACGAAGAATGGAAAACAGTAGAAAACGATGCTCATAAATTCTGGGACGAAGCGGCAAAAGCAAGTCCTCGCAGTAAAAAAGTTGTTGATATATTCAAACTGTATAATGACACAATGGCAAAAGCAGGAAAACCATACAGGTTCTAACTATAAATAATGGAGTAAATAATGAGTATTCAAACAAAAAATAGTGATAAATACGTTAAAGTTGCAGTAACTGATATTGATGGCGTATTACGAGGTAAATACGTCAGAAAGTCAAAATTTGAATCGGTTTTAAAAAGCGGTTTAAGTTTTTGTGATGTTATTTTTGGATGGGATTGCGAAGATGAATTGTATGAAAAAGATTCCTTCACGGGCTGGAAAACAGGCTTTAATGATTCCGTCGCACAATTGGACGTTTCCTCCACTAGGGAATTACCAACAGAAGACAATAAATCATCCATAGTATTAGGGGATTTTACTGGGGGCAAGGCTGAAAATGTCTGCCCACGAGCATTATTAAAAAGAGTGCTGAAAAAAGCTGATGATATGGGGTACAAGGTTTCTTCTTCTGTTGAATTTGAATTTTTTATGTTTAACGAAACACCACACAGTGTTCGGGATAAAAATTATACAAATTTAGAAAATATGACTCCTGGGATGTTTGGATACTCAATATTACGAAATTCTACAGAAAGCGACTTTTATCACGATTTACTAGATATGTGCGATAAAATGGATATTGCGATAGAGGGATTACATACGGAAACAGGTGCGGGTGTATTGGAAGTCGCATTAGAACACGATGAACCCTTGAAAATGGCGGATAATGCGGTTTTATTCAAAACATTTACAAAAGTATTAGCACAAAAACAAGATATGATGGCTTGCTTTATGGCGAAATGGTCAAAAGATTTCCCTGGGCAATCAGGGCATATTCATCTGTCTTTACAGGATAAAGCAGGAAAGCCAGTGTTTTTTGATGACACAAAACAAGAAAATATTTCCGACACAATGTTGCATTTTATTGGTGGGCAACAAAAATTAATGCCAGAATTATTAGCAATGATTGCATTAACGAATAACAGTTATACCCGATTGATACCGGGGTTTTGGGCACCGACTGATGCCACGTGGGGCGTTGATAACAGAACCTGTTCCTTGCGTGCCATATCGGCATCGCCAGCAGCACAAAGAGTGGAATACAGAGTTGGGGCTGCGGATATTAACCCTTATTTGGCATTGGCGTGTGTTATTGCATCAGGTCTGTGGGGCGTGGAAAATAAAATCAAACCAACAGAGGCGGTTGTTGGAAATGCCTACAGCCAACAACACGATGAAAGTTTGGCATTGCCAACTAATTTATTACACGCTGCGGAAAAATTCAAAAATTCTGCTGTGGCGCGGGAATTATTTGGCGATGAATTTGTTGACCATTTTGCATATTCACGACAATGGGAATATGAAAGCCAACGCCGTGCGATTACCGATTGGCAATTAAAACGATACTTTGAAATAATCTAATATAAAATACTGTACAAGAAAAGGAAACAGCAATGAAATTTGATGTTATATCACCGATAGACGGTTCTGTTTACAAAACCTTAAATATGCATTCTGAAGCGGATGTCCAAAACTGCCTTAGCCTTGCAAAAAAAGCACAAATCGTATGGCAAGAAACCCCATTAGATACCCGTAAAAAATTGGTTAGTGCTATGGTTGACAATCTTTTAAATATGCGGCAAGAGATTGGCGTGGAATTGGCGTGGCAAATGGGTCGCCCTTCTAGGCAAGCTGCCAATGAACCATTGGGATTTGCGGAAAGAGTCAATTATATGACCCAGAACGCTGAAACAGGCTTAAAAACCATCACCCCAGAACCAGAAGAAAACTTTGATTTATATATGAAACGAAGTGCTTTGGGCGTGGTTGCAGTTCTTAGCCCGTGGAATTATCCTTTCTTAACCGCATCAAATATATTGTCCAGTGCATTATTGGCGGGTAATGCGGTTATATTAAAGCATTCTTTGCAAACCCCACTGGTTGCAGAACGCATTTTAAAAGCGTGTAATGATGCGGGTTTTCCACAAGGCGTATTTCAAATATTACATATTGACCACGCAAGCACGGCCACACTGATTGCCGATAAAGATATTGATGGGGTGTTTTTCACTGGTTCGGTAGAAGGCGGAAGAAAAATCCAACAAGCCATAACAGAAAAATTCATTCCCTGCGGTTTGGAATTAGGGGGAAAAGACCCTGCATATGTTCGGTATGATGCGGATGTTGATTTTGCTGCTGAAAATTTAATTGACGGAGCATTTTTTAACAGTGGGCAATCGTGTTGCGGTATTGAACGGATTTATGTCCACGAAAACGTTTATGACAGATTTATAGAAAAATGTACAGAAATCACAAAAGAATATGTGTTGGGAAATCCCTTAGATGAAAAAACAACTATTGGACCAATGGTGAAAACTGCTGCCGCTGATTTTGTGCGTGGACAAATCAAAGACGCTGTAAAATCAGGTGCGAAATCTTTGATTGATGAAAGCCATTTTCCAGAATCTAAAGCAGGCACAGCATATTTATCACCGCATATATTGGTTGACGTTAATCATACAATGCGTGTTATGACACAAGAAACCTTTGGACCCGTTGTTGGTATTATGAAAGTAGCCAGCGACGAAGAAGCCATTACGCTTATGAATGACAGCGATTTGGGCTTAACCGCATCCGTATGGACGCAAGACATTGATGCGTCTTATGACATTGTAGACAAAGTAGAATCCGGCACAGTATTTGTAAACAGAAGCGATTATTTACACCCAAAACTAGCATGGACAGGGGTTAAAAATACAGGGCGTGGTATCAGTTTATCCACATTAGGATTTAATGAAGTTACACGCATAAAATCATATCACATTCGCACAAAACGATAATATGCAAAAAGATATTACGTAAAAAGATATTACGCAAAACGATAAAATGTAAAAAGCCATTACGCAAAATGGCAACAAACAGAAAGAAAAAAAGATGACATTACAACATATGAATTGGAATTACCCAACAACAATTTGGTTCGGAAATGGGCGTATCAGCGAATTGCAATCAGCAAGCGATACGATGAATATGAAAAACCCTTTATTTGTAACAGACTCTGACCTAGCGGGATTTGATTTTGTAAAATCAGCATTTTGCAGCTTAACCCAAGCCGTATTTTTTACGGACGTACAGGGAAATCCAACAGGAGAAAATGTCGCCGATGGCGCAAAAAAATACGAAGATAATGCGTGTGATGGGATAATAGCATTAGGGGGCGGTTCGGCAATAGATGCAGCAAAAGCAATTGCTTTGATTGCAGGGCAAAATCTGTCCGTATGGGAATTTGAAGATATTGGCGATAATTGGAAAAAAGCTGATATAAATTTAATTCCAAAAATTATAGCAATTCCAACAACATCTGGAACAGGGTCGGAAGTCGGCAGAGCATCTGTTATTACGGATGTAAAATCCGAAAATAAAAAGATTATTTTTCACCCACAAATGATGCCCAGCCTTGTTATATTAGACCCACAGCTGACGGTAGGTTTGCCCAGTAAAATTACAGCGTGGACAGGAATGGACGCATTGACCCACGCAGTAGAAGCCCTTTGTGCTCCGAATTATCACCCTATGGCAACAGGAATCGCCATAGAAGCGTGTCGCTTGGTTTTTGAAAACTTGCCAAAAGCGTTCAAAGACGGTAAGGATTTAACCGCCAGAGGAAATATGCAAGTTGCAGCATCAATGGGGGCAACAGCCTTTCAAAAAGGATTGGGGTCTGTGCACAGTTTGGCACATCCATTAGGGGCAATGTATCACGCTCAACACGGATTATTGAATGGAATAATATTACCGTATGCATTACAACAAAATAAAGACGTAATACAGGACAGAATAGCCTATTTATGCAATGCCTTGAATATTAAAGATACCAGCGTTGACGGTTTTATTGCTTATATAAACGAATTTAGAAAAAAATTGGAAATTCCACACACATTGGCAGAAATAGGTATTGATGCCGAAAAATCCGCAGAAGTCGGTGAAAAAGCATTTAATGATCCCTCTACTTCCAGCAATGCAAAACCCGTAACAGCACAAGATTTGGAAAAATTATTCAAAGCGTGTGTCAGCGGTGATGCTTTGGGGTTATAATATGAAAGCATTAATATTAGAAGGCAATGTTGATGAACGGTGTGCATTGATTATTGAAAAAGGCGATATACCATATTCGCAACATTTTAAAAATGTAATACAAAGTATTGATAATAGTATTGATTGTGATATTTTATATCCAACCCGATTAGATTTTATCCCTTTATCAGCAAAACAATTACAGGCTTATGACTTTGTTTTTTTAACAGGGTCAGGGCTTGACGCTTATGACACGTCCGCCGAAGTTATTCAACAAATAGACCAAGCAAAATTAATATTTGAATCTGGAGTACCGTTTTACGGCAGTTGTTGGGGATTGCAAATTGCGGTTATGGCAACGGGTGGTATGGTTGAACCATGTGAAAATGGGATTGAAGTGGGCGTTGCGAAAAATATTTCTGTTGCAAACCATGCCCACAATCATCCGTTTTTAAAGGGCAGACAACACAAACCGTACAGTGCGTATTGTGTGCATACTGCGGAAACAACACGTTTGCCATCTGATTGTAAAGTTTTGGCAAGCAATGCCCACAGCCACGTCCAAGCCATAGAAATTAAATCTGGTAACGGTATTTTTTGGGGCGTACAATATCACCCTGAATTTTCAAAATTCGTAATGGAAAAATCCATAGAACGCAATAAACCAGAATATGTTGAAAAAGGTATAATGAATACTGATGTTACCCCACAGCAATTTTTAGAACCAATGTTAAAAGACAGCGAAGACGATTTAAAGCTAGATATGCGTATTTTAGAATTTAAAAATTTTATTAACTATTTCACACCTAAAAATGTATAAATCACAAACTTTTCATACTTATAAAACGCTCTCTTTCCTTTAAGGATTGAGTAGCGTTGTTTCCCAACAGATTTGTTGTACTGCCCATTAATTCCTCTAACATCGTTAACAATGCGACGTTACTGTCCCATGATGCATCTGTTCCTGTATACACAGGGATAGTGATGTCGGCGAATTCTTTTACGGGCGAATTCCAAATATCTGTTAATAAAATAATTGTTGCCCCTTTTTCTTCTTTGGCATTTTTTGCTAATTGCAATAAGGGAATATCGTATCTGCGAATATCCGTAATTAATAAAACAGAATTTTTATTGCAATTTATTAATATATCAATGATTCCGTTATCATAGCTGATGGATTCGTGGACATTTAAACGAACAGTTTTTAAATATCTGGCGAATAAAGATGTTAAATTGCCCGTAATACGCCCGCCAATACAAAATATTCTGCTTTTTGGGTTTGCTAAAATTTCCGACGCTTTCTCTAAATCATCAAAGTTTGTATGTCTGAATGTTTCTTTTATATTAACAATATTTTTAAAATAATATTTATGTTTTTTTGAATTACTTTGCTCTAACTTCTTTCGTAAAAAAGGCGAAGATTGCTGGTCGTCTTGTAGAATAGAAATCATATTATCATGAAAATCTGGAAATTTTTTAAAGCCCAACTTTATAATTGTTCGTTGAATGGTCGCAGGGCTGATATTGCAATTTTTTGAAATGCTAGGTAAATTTCCCAGAGCAGAAATAGGAAAATTAGAAAGAAAATATTCTATTACAATTTTTTCTGACTTTGTGCCTTTATCCAGTAAACTTTCCGCTTTGGTTATAAAATCTTTTTTTGATAACATTTTTCTGTTTCTATTCGTTGTTAAACAATTATTACAGGTAATTTATACCATACTTTGCATAAAATACATATATATTTTATAACCTGACAGTATCACAATTTGAAAGTATTTTTATCAGCAACAAAGAACGGACATAACCGCAGTAAACGACTATATAAGATTATGGATATACTGCCCCAGTCTTTTTGTCGTTTTGTGCCATAGTGCCGATACAGTATAATAGTGTTACATTTATATAAAATTAACATACTATTGGTACTATTTGTGTATATTTATAATGTATCATATGTATCAATTAAGTATGTGATACATATGGGCTGTGATATGGAATGCACGGTTTCTAAATCGTGGGTAACAACCATAAAACAAGGCTGTTTATTTATTCAGCGACAGCCTTGGATGTTTGAATTATTCTTTGTCAGCAATAACAGATGCGGTTGCAGTATAGTTTTTTTCCGTCGCATCTGTTTTTCTGGCTTTGATGGTTGCTGTTCCTGTTGCCCCCAATTGTTCTGCGTTAGGTCCGAACAGATTCCCTGTCAGCTGTGCCGCAGTAATTGTGGATTCTGTTTTATTTTCCAAGGATACTGTAAATCCTTTATCTGTAATTACAGGGTTCAGAGTTTTTAGCTCTAATTTCCCCGATACATCCGTATATGTCTTGAATTTATCATAGTCTGGAGGACCGTTTTCTTGGCTGGAAGATTTTAAATTTATAATATCAAATTTTGTGATTTTTTTATTTATTGTATCAATTTCAATTTTCATATCTCCTGTGTAATGACTGTTAGCCATCGGAGTGTTTTGTGTGTCTTTTGTTTCCCTAGCAGTACCCAAAAATGCATTAAAGCCTTTTACTTTTTCATAAGTCGCGCCGACTTTTGAAATATTGGCTTTAGATGTTTTTGTACCTGTCATAAACACACGATCTTCATACGTTAATCTTTCTTTGGTTGTTGTTAGCATATGTGCCAAAGATACATATTCATTTTTTGTGGAATCTGGCTTTAATCCGTATAAATATACATTTCCTTTTTTTGTTGCGTCATTTGAATATTGTGCTTTTGTCATTAATACCACATTAAATATGGAATTTATATATTCGGTGCCTGTGTAATTAAATTTTTTGATATCGTTTTTTGATTTTCCTGTTGCTAAATCTATACCACCAGTATCATCCATTTCAGATGCTTTTAAAGTGTATTTAAATCCTGCATCTTCGTATACAACAGTATCATCGGAAAAGGTTAATGTCTTTGGTGTATGGCTTCCCAAAAATACAGGAGAATTATCCGATTTTGGCGTATTGTTTTTTCCATCGGATTTTGGCGTACTGTTTTTTCCACCGCAAGCATTTAAAAGCATTGATACGGAAATAATGAATACTGTTTTTTTCATAATGTTGTCCCTAGATTCAGAATATAAGATTACCGTATCATATAGTAGAAATACTTATAATGCAATTTTTATTTACGATCCTGTAATATGGTGTCCAGCCACGTGGGGTCCAGTTGCGGGGCGGATTCCAACAGAGTTTTTGTATAGGGGGCAAAGGGGGGATTTAAAATTTCGTTGCGGGTGCCTTGTTCTATTACCGCTCCGTTTTTCATAACAACAATGGAATCTGATATGGAACGCACGGTTTCTAAATCGTGGGTGATAAACATATATGTATATTTATATTTGTCTTGTAATTTCTTTAACAATTCCAATATATTTTGGGCGACTAACAAATCCAGTGCGGAAGTTATTTCATCGCAAATAATCAATTCTGGACGCGCTGCCAACGCCCGTGCGATGCCTATGCGTTGTTTTTGTCCGCCTGATAATTCCCCAGGGTAGCGATTGGCAAAATCTTTGGGTAAATCTATTTGTTCCAATAAATCAAATATCCTGTCGTGTTTTTCTGCTTTTGATACATTGAAATAAAAATCTATTGGTCTGCCGATTACATCGCCTATTTTTTGGCGGGGGTTTATGGCAGTATCCGCCATTTGATATATCATTTGAATGCGGCGTAATTGTTCTTTTTGGCGGTGTTCCAATGCGATTGGCAATACTTCATCGTGGAAAAGCACGTCGCCTTTGCGTTGCGGTAATAACCCCACTATATTACGGGCTAGCGTGGATTTACCAGACCCTGACTCGCCGACTATGGATACGGTTTCGCCTTGTTTTATGTCTATGGAAATATCTTTTAATACGTCTATGGCATTGCCATATGCGGCGGTAATATTTTGTACTGATAAAATTGTGGGAGCGGTGGCGTTGGTATTATCCGATGCTATGGTATGGCTGTGGGCGGCGATAAGTTCTTTTGTATAAGGGTGTTTGGATTCATTTAATAATTGCAAAGGCGTGCCTTTTTCCATTATTTCCCCATTACGCAATACGGTGATAGTATCGCATATCTGCATTACCACCGCCAAATCGTGGGTAACGTACAGCCCTGCGGTATTTGTTTCGGTTATTAAATCTTTTAACAACGCCAAAACTTCTATTTGCGTGGTTACGTCCAAAGCGGTTGTGGGTTCGTCCAATATAATCAAATCGGGGTTGGGCATCATTGCCATAACTGCCATAACCCGTTGTAATTGCCCGCCTGATAATTGGTGGGGGTAGCGATCGCCAATAGTTTCTGGGTTGGGTAATTGTACTTTTTTAAATAACGTAATTGCCCTATCTTTTGCGTCTTGTTTTGATAATAATTTACTGCGAATAACCACGTCGCATACTTGGTCGTATAACTTTATTGCAGGGTTAAAGCTGGATACGGCAGATTGTGCCACATAGCTGACTTTTGTCCCACGTAATTTTTGTAATTCGGTTTTTGAATGTTTTAATATGTCTTGTCCGTTTAAAAATACCGACCCTGATTTGAAAATCAAGCTGCCCCGTGCGTATGCCATTGATGCCAATGCCAGCGTGGATTTTCCCGCACCAGATTCTCCGATTAAGCCCATAACTTCGCCTTTGTGCAATCGTATATTTATGTCCTTTAATATGGGTATTTCTTTGCCATTATGTTCGGCGATTATGGATAAATCTTTTATATCCAATAATATTTCTGAATTTTGTTGTGTCATCGTTTATTCCTTGTGTGTTGTCGTATATTATTATGTGGGTTTTGTGTGTGTTTATTTTAGGAATGTATTCTTATCTGTTATTCGTTTACGGTGTTTTTCTTTAAAAACCAATCTATGGTTAAATTAACCGAAATTGTTACAACTGCGATACATATGGCAGGATACAATGGTGCCATTAAGCCCAACGATAGAGCAGTGGCATTTTCCCGTACCATTCCGCCCCAATCGGCAAAGGGGGGTTGTATGCCCAATCCGATAAACGATAGGCTGCTGATGAATAAAAATTGAAAACAAAACCGTAATCCAAATTCTGCGACAATGGGACCGATACAGTTGGGCCATATTTCTTTTGCCATAATCCATATATTTTTTTCACCACGTAAATATGCGGCTTCGACAAATTCCATACTTCTGATGTCCATTGCAATGGCACGGGATAATCGGAAAACCCGTGTGCTGTCCAATGTTGCGGCAACAAATATCAACACGGTTGTGCTGGTGCCTAATATGGATAATATCAACAGTGCGAAAATAATGCTGGGGACTGCCATAATCATATCCACAAAACGGGATAATATTTGATCAATCCATTTGCCTTTTATGGCGGCGAAAAATCCTGCGGTCATACCGATACAAAATGAAATAAAGGTTGCTAGGATTGCAATCATAATTGTTGTTCTGGCACCATAAATTAAACGGGATAACATATCTCTGCCGATGTTGTCCGTGCCTAACCAGAATGCTGCCGATGGGTCTTCCCAAGACATGGATACGATTTCCGCTTCGCCATACGGTGCCAGATACGGAGCAAAAATTACCAATAATGGCAATGCAATCAATACCAATAATGCGATTTTAACGCCCCATGGTGCGGATTTAAAAATTGCGAAGATGTGCGATATGGCGTTCGTTATGGCTTTTGGTTTTAATTTTGCAAACCGATTGTTTTGGGGTGTCATTGTTTTTTGTTTCATTATATTGTCCTTGATGCTGTCCTTGATGCTGTCGTGATAATTATTGATAAATTTCTGATAGTGTTGTTAATGCTGTTTTTATGTTTGTGTTTAGATTTGCGTTTTATATTTATGCTTTATGTTTTATATTTAAGGCTTACTTTCCTACTTTGGATAGCGGATTTTAGGATTGGAAACGATAGAAAATATATCGGACACTAAATTCAATACTATGTAAACAGATGCAAAAATCATTGCACAGGCTTGTACAACTGGTAAATCACGTTTTGCAACGCTGTCAATCATCAGCTGTCCCATTCCGGGATATACAAATACGACTTCTACCACCACTACGCCAACTATTAAATATGCTAAATTTAAAGCAATGATGTTAATAATGGGGGCTACAATATTAGGCAAAGCGTGTTTTAATATTACATTTGTTCGGGTGTTCCCGTTTAAATATGCCATTTCAATATAGGGTTGGGATAAAACATTTATGATTGTAACCCGTGTCATTCGCATCATATGTGCCAACACTGCCATAACCAACGTGATAACTGGTAATATCAACATTGTCATTTTTTCTGCAAAGGGCATACCGTCATAAAACATTGTCATTGATGGCAACCACCCCATCGTTATAGATAAGAAATATACCAATACATAACCTGTTAAAAATTCAGGCACGGATATGGAAAACAAGCTGAGCGTACCTGTGCATTTGTCTAGTAATTTTCCTTGGGCAATAGCAGATAACACGCCCAATACAACCGCCAACGGAACGGCAACCACTGCGGCAAAGGCAGACAATAACAATGTGTTTTCCAACCGTGGTAATAATACATCACTGATGGGCATTCCCCCCACCAAAGATGTTCCAAAATCAAACTGTAAAAAATTGCCTAACCATTCAAAATAACGGGTTAAGACAAAACGGTTTAACCCCAATTCTTCACGTAAATTTGCCAAAGTTTCAGGGGTCGCCGATTGCCCTAACATGGCAGTTGCTGCGTCCCCCGGTAACAAATCCGCCCCGATGAATATTATTGCCGATACGCCCAACAATGTCAGCGACCCCAACAATAATCGTTCAAAAATCATACGTTTTAAATTCATATCTATATTCCTTGTCTTTTTATTATGCTTTTATACGTGTCCGTCCAGATTTGTTTTCCATTGTGTTGGACATCTATTGTTACGTGTAAATAAAAATTTTCCACATCGCTGGTTAACGTATGGTTTTGGCGGGCTTGTACATCAAAACCTTCACGGTGCCATTTGGCGGTAAATGTGCTGTCCAATATTGCAGAGTTGCTGTTGGTTGGGTGTATGGTCATATGTTCCACGCTGTCCATACTTATGCTTAGACCGTGGTCTTGGAATGTTTTTGTTCCCATATCGTCAATCAAAGTCGTACAGACGCTGCCGTCCCCTGCATCTATTGATATGGTGCGTTTGTATGTGCCGCCTGATTGGGTTGTTGGTTTGGGTAATGCCCCGACATTGTCCCCATAGGGGTGGGTATATATATCGTTTGTTACCGTCCGCATTGGCAATGTCAAATGACACTCTTTGGGATAAATTGTAACCGTAGTATGCTGGGGATTAGACCAACACATTGGGAAGTACGCCGAAGAAATAGCTATGCGGATTTTACAATCTTTATGCACGGTTTCACCGATAAAATCCAACGGTATATCATAGGTATATTTTTGATGTGGGGTTAATTCTGTAACCGTTTCTTGGGATTGCAAATGGTTCATATTTATGGGCATATAGGCAATCCGTCTAACGTCCCCATCGGGGTGGACAACGCTTAACCGCACATACATATTTGCGATTTTTTTATCGGCACTGGCGGTGATTGTAACGCTAGGCACGCCTAAAACTTCTATGTTGGTATCAAAGTGGGGCAGGTCAAAAACTATGCTGTTGGCATCGTCAAAACTTTGATTCATTGGGAAGTCTTCATCGGGACCAAACGGGAAAAATACCCCGCTTGCAAATCCTGTAGTTTCAGGGGAGCATATGGATATGCTGGAATTTTCCGTATTATGGATACCGCCGTGGGTTTGTATTGTGTCCAATGAAAATTGTGTATTTTTTACGGTTGTGCTGGGGTATGTATCGGCAACAAAACGCCCGTCAATATGGTTGCCAAATCTGGATTTTGGGCAATCGTTAATATAAGCGGTTATTTCAGGTGTGTTTTCAATACCGTTATCTATGCCTTTTAACCATTTATCCCACCACAGTTTTGCATTTTCTAAAAAGCTCCACGCGGGTTGGGGGTTTGCAATATGGGGATATAAATGCACCCATGGTCCGATTAAGGCTTTCACGCAAGGGCTGTGCGGTTTTATACCGTCCATCAATTTATAGACTGCATTTGTGTAGCCGTCATTATATCCGGCTATCATAAAAACAGGGATTGTGATTTTTGAAAAATCTTCGCAGACAGAACCGTATTTCCAATAGGCGTTTCTGGTTTGGTTTTCCAACCATATTTGGTTTAAGCGGGGGATATTTTCCAATCGTTCGGTGAATTTATCCTGCCAATCGTCTGGGGATAACATTGTATCAGGCGGCAAACAATTGCGAATTGTCATACACGAAGCCCATTGGGTATTTGATAATAACATTGCCCCGCCTTTGTAATGTATATCATCGTTATAACGGTCGGTTGTAAAAGATATAGGAATAATAGCCTTTAAATGTTTCGGTTGGTGGTACGCTATTTGGACGCTGTTAAAACCGCCCCACGATATGCCCATCATTCCGATGTTGCCATCGCACCAATTTTGTTCGGCTATCCAGTCTAACACTTCCAATCCGTCTTGGATTTCTTGGGCGTTGTATTCGTCTTGGGTAATGCCAGTGCTGTCGCCACAACCCCGCATATCAACCCGCACGCCTGCATACCCATGGTGGGCAAAATAGGGATAGGTTATTTCGTCACGCAAGGTTGTCATATCTCTTTTGCGATAGGGTAAAAATTCAAAAACAGCAGGCACGCCTTTTTCCGTGTCATAATCTTTGGGCAGCCATATTTTAGCAGAAAGTTTCGTTCCGTCTTTTAAAGGAATAAATATGTTTTCTATTTCTTGATAATCATAATCATCAGATAAATTCAAATTCATATCTAACCTGTATCCAGTAGCCATAATCAAAGTTCCTTTTGTATATTTTTCGTATTTTTCGTGTGTATTGGGCATATATTGTTGGGGTTATTGGGGCATATATCTTTTGTGTGTATTTTTTGGTGTATTTATGTGTTATTTTAAATATATACGGTAAATGGCACACTTGTGCGTACAAGTGTGTTGTGTCATAAATGTGCCATTATAAAGGGTTTATGCGAACCAGCCTTTTTCTGCCAATCTGTAATCATTCAACCCATATGTTCCGTGGGATTCCAATCCTTTGACTTTGAAAATTGCCGCATCCAATGTTGTGGAAAACATCGGAACGTGCTGTCCGCCTTGGTTGGCAAGTATTTCTTGCATTTCCCACGCAATAGCCTTTTGGGTTTTCTTGTTGGGATTGGTTTGTAATTCCAATAACAATTTATCAAATTTCGCATGGCTGAATCGTGTGTCATTCCACGAAGCCCCTGTTTTATATGCGGTTGCAAATGTCATTGCGGCGGTTGGACGGGGTCCCCAATACGAGCTGACAAAATCTTTTTTCATCCAAACATTTGACCAATATCCATCGGCAGGTTGACGGTTTACTTTTAAATTCGCCCCCGCTTTGCGTAAGTCTTGTTGCAATATCATCGCTTGGTCTACTGCACCAGAATACGCCCCATCGGATGTAAATAATTCTATTTGGCTGTTGCCGATTCCTGATTTTTTAAAGTAATATTTTGCTTTGTCGTAATCGTGTTCCCGTTGTTTTAATTCCGTGTTGAAATATTCATTTGATGGGCTGATTGGGTTGTCATTACCAATACTGCCATAATTGTTTAATATGGTTTTTACCATCAATTCACGATTTGTTGCGTATTTTATGGCTAGGCGTATATTGTTGTCTTTTAATATGCCAGAACTGGTATTCATATTATTAACATAATGTTCGCCCGTTATGGATTTCACCAGTTTAAAGCGTGATATTTTTTCAATTCTAGGGGCTAATTTTGTATTTAATGATCCAATCGCATCTACTTGCCCAGAAAGCAGAGCATTCATACGAGCGTTTTCGTCCAGTATCAATCTGAATTCTACGGCGTTAAAGTGTCCAGCCCCTTTTTTCCAATAATTTTTATTTTTCACCATATAACACGATACGCCTTGGGTGTATTTTTTAAATACAAAAGCCCCTGTGCCAATGGGTTTTAACCAATCGGTAAAGCCTTTGGGTATCATTACTAAATGATAATCGTTTAATACCCATGGCAAATCTAAATCTGGACGAGATAAATCTATGCGGATTTGATATTTTGATACTTTTACGATTTTTTTCCATGCGGACATTAAGCCTTTAGCACCTGATTTTGATTCTTTGCTAAAGTGCTTGTTTAAAGAATACAGGACATCGTCTGCGGTAAATTCTTTGCCATTATGAAACTGTATACCCTTGCGAAGATTTATTGTCCACGATGTGGATTTTTTATTTGCTGACCAACTGGTTGCCAATTCTGGTATCAATTTCCCGTTATTGTCCACTTGTACCAATTGATTGAATACCGCACGCCCTAAATTTATCATCCACGAGCCTGTCCAAACGCTGGATTCAAAAGTATCACTGGTTGCCCCATCACCCAAACCCAGACGCAACGTGCCGCCGCTTTTTGGTTTTGCAGATGCGGGCATAACTGGCAATACACTAGCACCCAACCCTATCAATGCAGACGTTTTTAAAAAACTACGTCTTGATGTATTTGTAATTAGTTTCTCTTCATCAGTATTATTATCAACCATTTTAACTCTCTCTTTATAATTATTTTATATAAGTACTACATATTATTTTTGATTATTTTCTGTAGCATATAATCATAGTAGGCAAGTAAAACGGAATTGTAAAGAAATAAAATAATAAAAGTTTGATATTTTGTATTATTTATGTAGTATTTTCTCTGCTAAATTGGTAAACCATTGCACAGCAGGGGCGATACCGTCGTCATTAAAATCAAATTTTGGGTGGTGTGCAGGATAGGAATCCCCATTGCCTGTAAAAACCATACAACCACGGGCATGTTGCGTCATATAGGAAAAATCTTCTGTACTCATACTGGGAATATTTTCTGCTATGTTTTGCGTTCCGACCGCCGCAACCGCCGCATCCAAAGCGATTGCAGTTGCTGATGGGTCATTATATGTAACAGGATAGCCTGTGGTGTATTGTAAATCTATTTTTACATCGTGCAAAATTTCCATACCGTGTATAATTTCTTTTATGCGTTTAATAACAAGTTCACGTGTTGTTTGATTCATTGTGCGAACAGTACCGCTAAGGAATGCGGTATCGGGGATAATGTTATGGCTGTCCCCGCTGATGATTTTTGCAACGGTTAGGACTGCGTTATCAAAAGGCGATACATTCCGTGATATTATGGTTTGTAAGGCTATGTTTAATTGTGATGCTATCAATACACTGTCTTTGCAATAATTGGGTTCTGCGGCGTGTCCGCCCTGTCCATGAATTGTGATGTCAAATGTATCGGCGGCGGCTAGGATTGCCCCTGTGGGAACGGCGATTTGTCCAATGGCTATCCCTGGGGTATTGTGCAAAGCGTATACATAATCAGGTTTGAAGTCTTTGAATAATCCGTCTTGTATCATAATATTTGCCCCGCCCCCAGATTCTTCGGCAGGTTGAAAATAAAAATATACCGTGCCGTCAAAGTTTTTTGTTTCGGCTAAATATTGTGCGGTTGCCAACAATATGGCAGTATGCCCATCGTGTCCGCAAGAATGCATTTTACCGTCTGTTTCTGATACCCATTCACAGTCATTTTTTTCTTGCATGGGCAAAGCGTCCATATCCGCACGCAAGCCGATTGTTTTATGGCTGGTACCATTTTTCAACACGCCGACCACGCCTGTTCCGCCATATCCTGTGTGATAGGGTATGCCAAAACTTTGTAATTTTTCCTGCACAAAAGCCGATGTTTTTGTTTCGTGGAATGCCAATTCTGGATTTTTATGTAAAAACCTACGCCATTTTTTTGCTTCGGCGGAAATATTGTGAATACGATTTGTTATGGGCATTTTTCATCCTTTTTGTATGTGCGTAAAATATGTGTAAAGTGCGGTGCTTTATAAAATTAAAACAAATCTTTTACCATACGTTTAAGCACGATTTTTCATATGTGATTAAAATAGTAGCACACTTTTATTAAGGTTTTGTAATATTTTTTTGTGATATATTGTGTGAATATTAAATATTGAATGAAAATATATATCTATATGATATTTTATGTTTGACAAAATAGTTTCTTTTTGATGATGATGGTCTTATCATTGACATTATAGAAATTTTGCCCCGTGGCGACAATTATAAAAAATAAGGAGCTTTAATATGGCTGTTCAAATATTTACCGATACAAATAATCAAGAAATGGTTATCCTGCCAAAATCTGAATATTTGGCTATGGAACAAAAACTAGATGCAATTGTATTTAAAAAAATCCAAGAAAGAGACCGTGCACAAGGCATACCGCATACATATATCCATCGGGTTTTACGTGGTGAAAACCCCATTAAAGTATACAGAGATTGGCGTGGCTTAACCCAAAATCAGCTTGCCGAAAAAGTGGGCGTTTCCACATCGTATATAACAAACATTGAAAATGAAAAACGAGAAGGCACGATAAAGGTATTAAAAGTAATTGCAGAAACATTAGATGTTGATTTGGAAGATTTACTGGTTAATTTATAAATTGCTTACTATATATTGATAAGCAAAATATACTGCCCCATTCGCACAATTTTATAAATTATTTTTGTTGCACGTTTTTTATTTTGCTTTTTTCTTTCCAAGTGCAAAAAATTATTTTTGTAAAAAAGTTTATAAAAAGGAAAAACACATTTCGTTAGAAAAACAAAAATTCAAGAGCCATTTTTGAAATTGCTTTTATAAAAAATCTTAATTTCAGACAATAAAGAAAAATAATGAAAATGAAAAAAAGTAAAAATTCAGCTCAGCTGATATGTAGGATTTAATACATGATACGCACCACAGTGCAAAACACCCTCAAAGCCTTGCTGTGTAAGGGTTACAGCATTTTTTACTCTTGAAATTTTATTTATACTATTTGTATAAGAGAAAAAATCTTTATTTTCATTGACTTAAAAGAAATGTAATACTTTATTCATACATTTGATTGACAGTGTTTCCCCTATGTATTATAATATTCTTACAAATAAATGGTATTTTTCATAGTAAAACTGGAGAAGTTATGCATAAAAAATCAGTCCGCTTAAATAAACATCAAATGGCTTTTATTCAAAAAAAATCAAAGGAATTATCCATAAATCATTCTGAATTTCTGAAAAAAACCATACTTACCTATATTAGGAATGCGCCAAATACCCCCCAATATGATGTCATAGCAGGGCTAAGAATTATAGAAGAATATATTTCCTTTATGACTATAAGAAATGGTACACTTATTGAAGAAAGCAATTTGGAATATATGCAAACAGCGGCAAAATTGACTACTAAAAACAAGCCGTATTGTCTAAATCCCATACAATCGCAATCCCCTGTTACTGATATGACAAAACCATTTTTCAAAGATGTAAATAAAACAATATGTAAGACAATTATATTTTCTGCGGAAGAAAAAATAGAAGTCTTAGCATATTGCATAAAAAATGAAATATCATTTTCCACATTATCCAGAACAGCACTTGAGGCGATATATATAAATGGTTTTAAGGATTTTAATACGGATTTTTCATTATCCTTGCAAATGATAATATGTTATGTTCGACGCACTATAAATAAGACATATAGCGACGATACTTTGTGGCAAGAAATAACGGACGCTATTACAAAGGAAATGCAAGATAGGTATTACCTATAATCCTTTTATTCTGCCCATGGGTCATCGTTGATATCATTATTTTTTTGGATAAGATCGTTTTTTTTCCTGAAATCATGCGTTTTATACGTGCTTTTTTTACCTTTTTTATTTTCATATTTTGGACGCTTTAAAGTACTTTTTTTTGGCATAGCAGGTTTTTCTTGTTCCGTAAAAAAACCATTTGCTTCTAATTCTTTTGTAGTCATTCTTACAATTGTTTTGGGTTCTTCCTTTTTAGTACTTTCCGTTACAGAAATCGGTATAGTATCTTTTTCTGTTTTAGGTTTCATAATTGGACCAGCGTCCACGTTATCAATAATATAAGTAGTTTTGTGAACTTTATTTTCATATTGTATACCAGATAATGACAATATATAAGGATGAAAAAAAATCGGTAATTTAACTATAATTTCATTATACTGTAAAGTCATTGTCTTTTCTTCAATATTAGGATTATAGTCTTCAATTATCTCTGCTTGTTTTATATTTTTTGGCTTCAAATACATCTGCGTCGGGAAATATCCTAAAATATTATGACAATACGCCTTCATTATTACTGATGGCTCTGTAATGCTTAATATTATCTGTGTATTATATTTTTTAGAATTACATGGTGTACCATAATATAATATTTCGTATAATTCTAATATGGTTTTTTGATCATATATATCATCTAAAACTATCAATATATCTTGGGCTTGATGCGATTGTGTTCCTGAAAAGTCACCAGCACAAATATCTCTGAAAATAGATGATATACAATTAGACGTTTGGTTTGTTGGTATAAAGAGAACACCTGTTGTATTGGTAGATTCCATCCATTTACGAACAGATAAATCAGGGCAACTATCATTAGAAACATCTACCACTGTATCTCTTTCGCCATCATAAAAATTTTCCAAAAAATATGGATTGCTATTCAAAACAATGCTTTTTTGCCCTTTTTGTACTCTGTCCATTATCATTGAGCTAAAAATTTTGTTTTTTGCTGCGACGGAATCGCCAATTATTGCCAAATGGTTAGAATATTCTAAATCTAAATATGGTAATAATGATGTATTTTCTGCTTCTATTATATTAACCTCACGTTTTATACTAACTAAAACCCATAAGAAATCAAGTATGCCGTAGGTTTTTATATTTTGAATACGGCTATTTATATTTATTTTAGTAATCTGCTGAGCAATTTTTTTACTGCTTTTTTCAAACGGATCAACCTGTGCATAAAGATAATTGGTAAACAGAGAAGATATGAAATTATAAATATGCACATACCCTATGTATAATATAATAATGACACCTACTTTTAATGGCATATTTTTTAAAACATCGTATAAATACTTTTTATTAACAACAGGCAATATTCCCAAGTAATCAGTTCTTAATATTTTACCAACGGTGATATCGTTTTCACCACCATGCATGACTGAAATTAAAGCATCGCTGTCAAAAATATTGATAATATATGCTTTTATAAATATAAAATTTCTGTAGTATAACTCTGCTGGTATTATTTGGCATATGGATATGAAAACAGCACCCACAGTCGCAAGAATGCATACAATCAATATGTTTAAAAAAGTAAATCTTTTATGGTGCATTACGAGGAGCCTTTTAAAAAAATTATAGGGTTGAATTTTAGGTTACGATACTATTGAAATGATAAAATACAGAAACATAGTCCATTCAAACAAGTATTAGTCCAATCAAAGGGGACACATCTGTTTTTGGAACACAACATAATTAAATGTAAATCAACAAGATGTTAATAATAAAACTTTCGCCGCATTAATTTTTCCGTGTTTTTTGATATTTTATCAAATGAATCTTCTTTACCACGTTTAGCAAGACTCATTTCTACAAAAGAAAGTATACTATGTAATGGAATTGAAAAGTCATCAACGAAATCAGAAAAATCTTCATTCATAATGTATGACATACCTTTATGAATAATTTCATTAACACTCATATTATTTTTTTCTGCATAATTCATAACTATGTTGTATTCTTTTTCTGATAACCTAATACTTTTTCTATTTTTCATTATCACACACTCCTCTTTACTTATATTTTTTTGTTTTGATTATTCTTTATAGCCTTGTAAAGACTTATATTGTTCAAGTTTTTTCGCTGCTTGCTTCTCTATTACTTCCCATTCAGTTTTTGACATACCGCCATTTTCTCTTAAATGACTTTCTATGATGTTCAAGCCTTGTACTATTAGTGCCTTCTCACTTAACTGATTGTTTTCTATATAACTTAATAGAGATTTTCTCATAAATTCATGTAAAGTAACGCCTTTTTCTTTTGCCATATTACTTAGAATTATTTCTTTTTCTTTGGATAAGGAATACCCTATAGTCTTGTACATAAAAAACCTCATATTTAATATTAATTAAAAGTAATATTCAAATCATATTTTATACAATTCTTATAAAATGTCAATTTTATCTTATACAACATATGTGAAGAACATAATCCAGCTACGATGTGTCAGTTTATAAAATGTATCAATACTACAATTGTACTGCCCCCTTTAATTAGGTCAAATGTAATAGTTTTATTTGGTATATTGAGATATTTGCACATAGGCATGTGCGACGCAGTAAAAATGCCCTATGGCTCTTAAAATGATTTTAAAAATAAAAAGCCCCTGCAATGCAAAGGCTTTTCAAGTGTTGTATGTAACCCATTATGAATTTACCATCATTTTCAATACAACCAGCAAGAATTATAATAAATGTATGCCCCCATCCACATATATAGTGCGACCCGTTGAAAAGGTTAAAATGTCACAACAACTGTGTACGGCATTGGCGATTTCTTGTGTTGTTGCCAATCGTTTCAAAGGGGTTTTTTGTTCTTGGGCTTTTCGCCACGCAACGTCCAATCCCTTGACAAAATCAGTATCCACCAGACCGGGCGCGACTGCCATAACACGGGCATATGGCGACATTGCACGGGCTAGGGATTTCGTCATTGTATCAAGGGCGGCTTTTGATGCACAATATGCAATATTACTGCCCATACCAGATTCCCCAGCAATAGACGTTATATTAACAATACAAGAATTTTGCCCTGATTTTGATTTGTACTGTTCCAACAAAGTTCGGGATGCCCGCACACAGGCAAATGCCCCCCTGCAATTTGTTTGAAATATTGTATCAATTAAATCGTCTTCCAAAGCATCTAAATCCGAATGTTCCACAAATTTTGTTGTCCCGGCATTATTGACCAAGGCTGATAAATACCCCCAAGTATCGGCGACATATTGAAAGGCTGCTTTTATGCTTTCGGAATCAATAACATTACATTGGACGATAATATGCCCATCACCCTTTAATGCGGTTTTTAATTGTTCTGCTTTTGCGATATTTGAATTATACGCAATGGCGACTTTATAACCAGACTGGGCAAAACGGTGTGCTATTTCGCTGCCGATGCCCCCTGTTGCCCCAGTGATTAAAACTGTTTTTTGCAAGATTGTTTTTTGCATAATACACCTTTTTATTTATTTTTTATATTTTCTGACTCTTATGTCTGCTTGTTCTTTATGCCCCATAAAGCCTTCCAACGCACATAAACGAGAACAGTATTCCCCCACAACCGCCGATGCTTGTTCGGTAACACGTTGATACGTACACGTTTTTATAAATTTACCAACCCAAAGTCCGCCTGTGTATCGGCTTGCCTTATTTGTTGGCAAAGTGTGATTTGTACCAATAACTTTATCGCCATATGCAACATTGGTTTCTGGTCCGATAAATAATGCCCCATAGTTTTGCATATTATTAAAGAAGAAGTCATCATCATTTGTCATTATTTGTACGTGTTCGGATGCAATGTCATCGGCGATTTCTAACATTTCTTGGTTGTTTTCACACAGGATAATCCCGCCACATTCCTGCCAAGATATACTTGCCACATCTGCGGTTGGCAATATTTTTAATTGACGATCTATTTCTTGTTGTAACGTATTTGCAATGGTTTCGGATGTTGTCAAACAAATAGCAGGCGAATTTGTGCCGTGTTCTGCCTGTCCCAATAAATCGGTTGCAACCAAATCCACGCCAACGGTATCATCACATATTACCAATGTTTCCGTTGGTCCTGCGAATAAATCAATGCCGACACGTCCGAATAATTGACGTTTTGCTTCTGCAACAAAGCTGTTACCGGGTCCGACAATCATATCAACGGGTTTTATGGTTTCTGTGCCAATCGCCATTGCTCCAATTGCCTGAATACCGCCCAGACAATATATTTCATCAGCACCCGCCAAATCCATTGCAACAACAATTGCAGGGGCTGGTTTTCCATTAAAAGGTGGAGCGGCGGCAATTACACGTTTGCACCCTGCGACTTTTGCAGTAACGATACCCATATGGGCGGATGCAACTAGCGGATATTTTCCCCCTGGTACATAACACCCCACAGATTCAATAGGAACGTGTTTGTGTCCTAATATCACCCCCGGTAATGTTTCGGTTTCAACGTCTTGCATACTGGCACGTTGTATTTGTGCAAAGTTACGGACTTGTGCTTGTGCAAATTTTATATCAGATATTTCTTGTTCTGTTAATTGTTCATATGCGGATTTAATGTCTTGTTCTGATAATTTAAAATCAACAGGCGACCAATCGTCAAATTTTTCCGACATGGAACGCACGGCACTGTTTCCATTTTCTTCTATGCTTTTTAATGCGTTTTCCACTATATCACGGACTTTTGCATCACGGTCTTGTTTTATTGTATTCGTTAATCCTTGTTTAATCGTTTTCATTTTCTACTCTCTCTGTTTATGTGTTTTTTGTTTTTTGTTTTAGAATATATATTTTTCTTTATGTAAATATATATAGTAATTTCACAACTATACTAAAAAAGAAAAATATTGTAAACACGATTTATAGAATCTTAATTATATTTTATTTTTATATTGCTTTTTTGGCATTTATTATGCATTAATAATTTATCAATACACTTAAATTTAATTTTATATAACAATATTAAGGAATATACCTATGGTAAAAAAAGTATCTAATACAGATGTTTGTTCAAATATAAGCCCCGCAGGAACGTTGCACGGGCGGACATACACAAAAGCAGATATTCACGCAACATCTCGCCCGCAAGATCAAAACTTGCAAGGTTTTGAAACCCATTATGGCAATATCACAGATTACATATTACGGTGTACTTATAAAATATGGGAACAGAAAAATATCGGATTGATATATACACATTACGCCGAAAAAGGGGAGATATACACGCCTTTGGGATATATGGAAAAAGTAGAAGACGTTGTTGATGGTACAATAAATACTTTGTCTGGTTTTCCTAACCGACAACTTTACAGCCTGAATGTTATATGGGGTGGCGATGAAAAACAAGGCTATTATTCTTCGCATTTGATACGGTCTGTTATGAAAAATTCGGGCAGAACCATATTTGGGGCAGCAACAGAAAAACAAATTGATGTCCATACCATTGCCGATTGCGTGTGCAAAGATAATTTAATCATAAAAGAATGGTTGGTACGGGATAACGGGGATTATATCAAACAGCTTGGTTTTGATATACAAAATATTGCTTTGTCTATGGCACAAAAAGATTTTGACGCAGGCGTTATCCATTGGTTTGAACAAGAATGTAATAATCGTATTGCCAGCAAAAGAGATTTACCGCAGATTTTAGGGCGACCCGATTTTTCAAACTTTACCAATGACATAGCAGAACAAATCACTGCAAATATGTTAAAAGATGTTTGGGAGGCACGCAATTATAAAATGATTGATGATTATTATTCTTATAATGTGGAAATACACGCCGCTGGTGGGCGGTCGTTGTGTGGAACACCGAATTTAAAAAACTTAATATCCGTAATACAGTCAAGTTTTATCCGTCCTGATTTTAAAATAGAACATATTCAAAGTATTGATTCAGACGCAGGGGAAAATGAAAAATTTGTACACGTGCGTTGGTCAATGTGTGGTTTGCATACAACAGGCGAATTTTTGGACGAAGGCACAAAAGCCCCTTTGCACGTTTTAGGTATCAGCCAATTCCGATTGGTCAGAGGACGTATTGCAGAAGAATGGATGGTATTTGATGAATTGGCATTGTGGAAGCAAATTAAATTGCACCAATTGCGTACAGGGCAAATATCTGTTGATACACAAAAGACATAAATACAACATACATAATGCAACATACGACATACAATATATAATTTAAAATAAAATACACAGAAAATACAATGGAAAGGCTATAGCAATGCAAGGATTAAAACAAAAATTTCTTTCGGGGGATATAATTACATCAGGTTGGGCGAGTATTGGGTCTTGTTTCAGTGCCGAAGTTATGGGGCAATCTGGATTTGATGCGGTGTGTGTGGATATGCAACACGGTTTAATGACAGAAGAAAGTGCTATGCAGATGTTGCAGGCTGTTTCAGCAACGCCAGCCTTTCTCATGGTGCGAAGCCGTTGGAATGACCCTGCCAATATTATGCGATTGCTAGATTGCGGGGCTTTGGGGGTAATATGTCCCATGACAAATACGGTTGAAGATGTGGAAAAATTTGTAAGTGCGTGCAGGTACAGCCCCCGTGGTAACAGAAGTTTTGGACCCATTCGTGCCAGTGTTACATATGGCAATGATTATTATAAAAATGCAGATGATTCGGTTGTAACAATGGCAATGATTGAAACGGAACAAGCATTACAAAACATAGATGCCATATTAGATGTGGCAGAATTGGACGGTATTTTTGTGGGTCCGAATGATTTAGGCATTGAATTGGGACAAGGACCTGTTTTAGACACGGAAAATGATGTTTTGGATAAAGCCATGGTAGAAATCGCCGAAAAAGCCCGCTCTAAAGGGAAATTTGCAGGCGTATTTACAGGGTCGGCACAAGGCGCAAAACGCCGTATAAATCAAGGGTATCAATATGTGGTTTTAGCAAATGATGGTATGTATTTAAAACAAGCCTGTGCAAAAATAGTAAAAGACTTTAAAACGCTATAATAAAAATATAACAATGCAACAATGCAAGAATACAACAATATAACATTGTATTTTCACCATATTATGGATAGATACGATTCCATAAATACTATACAACAAAACCATATAAAGAAACGAAATATCATAGAATAAATCAGGGTTAAAAAATATGAAAGAAAAAATAGTATGTTTATCTGGGACGCTTTGTAATCGGGATTTGTGGAATGCCCAAGAAAAAGAATTTGGGGAAATGTATGATTTTGTCTACCCATCAATCAGCACGCATACGCATATAAAAGATTTATCGCACTATATATTGGATACCATAGACGGAGATTTTCATATAATGGGAATGTCCGCAGGGGCAGTGGTGGCATTTGAAATGTTGCGGTTGGATATGCACTGTAATACCAACCGAATAAAAAGCCTGACTGTTATTGCCGGTAATCCTTATGGAGTGGATACATCAAAAAAGCAAGTTTTCCAAGATAACACCAGAAAAATCAAACAATTGGGCATAGAAAAATTTATGATTGATTGTGTTAAACGCAATGCTACATATAACAAATCAACGGATGTTGGGCAAAAAATCATAAATATGGCATTGGATGTGGGTATAAAGGACTTTGAAAATCAAAACCATATCTTATGCTCTCGCCAAAGTGCCATCGATGTTATTGAAAAATCGTGTATTCCTATGGCGTTTATTTGTGGGGATAACGATACTATATGCCCGCCAAAAATGCACAAAGAAATGTTTGATATTGCACAAAAAGGCAATTTTTATCTGTGTGAGAACACAGGGCATTTTGTAAATTTGGAAAACCCCGCCGCCTTAAATTCCGCCATAAAAGATTTTCACTCTAAAGTAAAAAATTAATAAATTTTGATATTTATACATTATGTATTTGCAATTATGTATTAAGTAGTTTAACATTTTTAGAGTATAAATACTTAGATATAAAAAAGAAAGAAATAATATGTCAAAAACAAGTCAAGAAACTTTAGATAAATACACTATTCGTTCTGCGGATTTCGTTTCGTGTAATCAAGCTTTTATTGATTGCAGAACACCCGGTTCAGATAAAAAAGAAAATTATTCCATGATTGGTCCCGGTGTAACCCAATCAGATGAACAATTTATCAATGTATCCGAAGAACATGGTTTTAATATTGGGGCTGCTGCCATGCCCAATGAATGTGTAAATAACCTGCATATACATTTTACCGCCGAAGTATTTTTTATCCACGAAGGACAATGGGAATTTAAGTGGGGCAACGATGGGGAAAATACAGCAGTGCTGGGCGATGGTGATATTTTAAGCCCCCGCACGTGGTTATTCCGTGGATTTAAAAATGTTGGTAAAGATAAAGGCTTTTTGTTTACCGTATTGGGCGGCGATGATACTGGGGGCATTATATGGCATCCTCAAGTATTAAAAGACGCAAAGGATAACGGTTTGGTTTTAACAACAGAAAACAAAGTCGTAGATACTGTTGCCAATCCTGATATTGATGCGGATTCCCTAGAACAAATCCAAGGCATAACAAAAGATCAAATGGCAACATTGCGTCAACCAAATGTAGATGAAATGTTAAAACAAGCGGTATTGTTTAAAGAATTAGACTGGAAAAAAGGCTTGTTATGTTCCGTATTATCAGGACACGAATGTGAAATTGCCCCTGCAATCGGTTGGGGAATCACACAAGAGCGTGACCACACACCTAAAATATATAACCCACACGGTTTTTCAGTAGAATGGTTAAAAATTCCTGCGGGACAAAGCCTGCCATTACATAAAATCAAAGAACGCCAAGTTCTAAAGATTCATAAAGGCACAGTAAAGGTTACTTTGAATGAAGAGCAAGACGTATATAGCGAAGTGAAAAACAAAGATATTGTTTCTGTACCTGCGAATGCGTGGAAAACAATTGAAAATACATCTGCCGAAGATGCGTTTGTTTTTGTTGTCAGTGGTGGGGACAGTCCAAATGCGATACAATGGAACGATGATATTGTCAAAAAGGCTCGCCAAGCAGGGTATGGCGTTGACCACAGCGGATATGTTTCGTTGTATGATTTGGTTAAATATTCCATGCCTGCACTAGATGGATTTGTACAATGTTAACCCATTGTACTTTTCCAATATAAATAAAATCCATACTATAAAAATCACACTATAAAAAAAGAATATAAAAAAAAAACTATAAAAAAGAGAGTTATTTCATGGGTAGAATACAATTAAATAATGTTACAAAAAGCTGGGGTGAATTTCAGGCAGTAAAGGAAACATCTCTTGATATACAGGATCAAGAATTTTTAGTACTGTTGGGACCCAGTGGATGTGGTAAAACAACAACTATGCGTATGATTGCAGGGTTAGAAACCCCCACCAGCGGACAGATTATTTTTAATGGTGACGATGTTACGGAATTAGAACCAAAAGACAGAAATGTCGCAATGGTTTTCCAATCGTATGCTTTATATGCACATTTAACAGTATATGAAAACATCTGTTTTCCAATGCGTGTGCGTGGAACACCAAAAGAAGATTGGCACAAAAGAGCCATGGCAGCCGCAGAAATGGTAGAATTGGACGGATTATTGGACAGATTGCCAAAAGAATTATCGGGGGGACAAAGGCAAAGGGTTGCATTGGCACGGGCAATTGTTCGCAAAAAACCAAACTGCTTTTTGATGGATGAACCCTTATCCAATTTGGATGCAAAGTTGCGTGTAACCATGCGGACAGAAATTAAAAAACTGCAAGAAAAACTGAAAGTAACGACTATTTATGTTACCCACGACCAGATAGAAGCAATGACTTTGGCAGACAGAGTTGCAATTATAAAAAACGGTGAAATACAACAACTGGATACGCCCATTGAAATTTATAATAATCCAGAAACTTTATTTGTTGCCAGCTTTATCGGTAATCCCGCAATGAATTTGGTAAAGGGATCTGTTACCGATGGGGTTTTCAAAACGGACGGTATTACAGTAAAAACTGCCAAAAAATTCAATAACGATACTGTAACCTTGGGGGTAAGAGCCGAAGATTTAGAATTATCCACTGAAAAAAAGGCGGAAATATCTGGCGAAGTTTATGCCTTTGAAGAATTGGGCGATTGTAATATGGCAACGATTTTATTTAATGGGGACAGATTGATAGCAAAAATAGATAAAGACATTCACCATAAAAGCGGCGATATTTTACACTTTATAATCAAAAAATCCAAATATTACCTTTTTGATAATGTAACAGAACACAGAATCCGTTTTGACAAGGCTGGTGCAAAAAATGACTAAACATCAAGATATACAATTGATTAAAGAATACATCACCGCTTGCGTAAATTGTACAATGCAAGAATTGCCCGATGTCGTTGCAAAATATATTGCCGATGATTGTAATTTTAACGCTGGGTATCCTATTAACAATTTGAATACCGCAAAACAGGTTGCCACAGAATTTTGGACGCCGTTAAAAACCGCATTCAAAGATTTAAAGTACGTTGAAACTATTGGCTTTGATGGAACATACGTTTATGACAATAAAAATTGGAATACGTTTTCGGGGCGGTTTATTGGTACTTTTACAGACCCCTTATATACTATCCCACCAACACGTACATCGGCACATTTACGCTATGGGGCTTTTTACCGTGTTGAAAATAATAAAATAATAGAAAGCTATGTACTGTTAGATTATATTCAATTAATGAAACACGCTGGTGTATGTCCATTGCCAAAAACATTAGGGTCTGACGAAGACATTCCAGCACCACAAACCAATGACGGCATTATGTACGATTGTGTATCGCAAGACGACAGCGAAGCCTCTATGCGTACTATTATGATGATGGCATCGGATTTATTCGTAGACCGTGATAATTCTTCGCAAACACAATATTGGGCAAAAGATATGGTTTGGTATGGTCCATCGGGTATTGGAACATTTCACGGGGTTGATGGCTTTGCTTTATACCGTAATGCCTTTTTAAATTCTTTCCCCGACAGAGTTGGTGGATTTCACAAAGCCCGCTTTGCAAAGGGTAATTATGTAGCCTCAACAGGGTGGCCCAGTGTTTATGCCAGCCACAGAGGTGATGGGTGGTTGGGATTGCCGCCAACGGATAAAAAAATAACAATGCGGGTTATGGATTGGTGGCGTGTTGATAATTCTGTCATACAGGAAAATTGGGTGATGATAGATGTTGTTTATATCCTGCATCAATTGGGAATGGATATTTTCAAAAACATCGGACATTTATATAACAAAGTCCCCTACGAAGTCCCTGAAAAATCAGAAACGCCAATCTTGGATTATTTTAAAGACGATGAATACCACAAAGAAAATACACAAAGACATATGTTAAAATATGCAGATGCGTACAGAAAATAAAATAAGAGCGTTAAAAATATAATTTAATACATATAAAATATAATATGGAGAGAATAAAATGAAAATTTCAATAAAAAGCAAAAGTATATTAACAGCAGCAATCTTGGGCAGTACCTTAACAACCACAGCATATGCGGACAGTTGTAACGTCAAAGGAAAAGGCACATTTTCCATCATTTCAAATTCACAACCTGCCTTTATAGGCTTTTCAAAAGAAGCCGCAACGTGTAAGAATTTAGATGTTGATTGGAAAATTATGGTTGATAATAAATCCGCAACTTACGAAGCCTTAAGTGCTCCAAAATCTCCTGTTGCTGGTGTTATTTTGTCCAACGCACAATTTGGTAAATACAGTGCGGAAGGTCTGTTTAAGCCAATAACAAAAATCGTTAAAAAATACCGTAAAAAATACCCTTATTTAACCGATGATATGTTAATCAAAGTTAATGGAGAAGTATACGGTATTGCCTTTGTAACGAATTTACAGCACTTGGTATTCAGAAAAGATATTTTTGCAAAGCACAATCTTAAAATCCCAACAACCTATACAGAATTATTAAAAGTATTAAAGAAAATAAAACAGAAAAATGGAGCAGAATATCCTTTTGCTGCTGCCTATAAAACAGGTTGGAATTTGGCAACAGAATTCACCAATTTATACCAATCCACGGGAAAAGACTTCTTAAAGAAAGGCACTTCCAAGCCGAATATAAATAATAAAGACGGCCGCCGTGTTTTAAAAATGATGAAAAAACTATATGCGTACTCTTCTCCGAACAGCCTGTCATTGGCATCGGGTGATGTAACGGGTTTATTCCAAGATGGCAGCGTTGGGGCAATGCAAATGTGGGCGTCACGTGTCAGCAAAACCCAAGACCCAAAATTGTCCAAAGTAATTGGTAAAGTGGGCGTAGCATCCGCATTAAAACTTTCTGCAAAAGACCCTTATGCAGCGTCTTCAATGTTTTGGGACGGTTTTGCAATTCCAAAAACTACACAAAACGATCCAGAAGTAACATTTAAATTATTTATGGAATTATTGGACAAAGAAACAATCAATAAATTGAACGATGATGCCGTATGGATTTCCCCATATTACAAAAGCACATATTTTGCAAAAGGTATCATTGATACACGTAAAACAGGTGTAAGAATTATGCCATCAAGTCCTCAATATAATTTATTACACAATGCAATCGGTAAACACCTACCAGATTTTCTTAATGGTTCAAAATCTGCACGTGCGACATTAAAACGTATTGAAAAAGATTACATCAAAAATGTGAAACAAAAAGGCTTGTAGGAATCGCTATGAAACGCAAAACATTTATATTTTTTATGACACCAACCCTAGTGGCAATGGCATTGTTAATTGCATTGCCGTTGGTTGGGGTGGGATATTTAAGCACGGTAAATTCTTATATTCAAACGGAATTTAAAGAAGTTACGGAATCAAATCCATTGACAGGCAGCGAAACAAAAACCATTTCTCAACCTGTTTTAGACAATGACGGTAATACAATCCGTATATGGGAAAATGTAGGCAGTAAAAATTATCAAAGCATTGTTGGAGCTGATTTAATAGACGAAAGTTATGAAGACCGCCAAAGCGAAATACAGGACGGGGAAGACGTGTCGTCTATTTTTTCTTGGATGTATGAATTGATTTCTGATATTGCATTTTTAAGTGCCTTGGAATTTACATTATTATATGTAATTGTTACAACGCCTTTAATTATTATAACAGGGTTTGTATTGGCATTGTCTATCAATAAAATGACACGGTTCTTTAAAACTATATTTATTCCTGCTACTTTATTACCCTTTATTATTACCCCTGTAATTGGGGCTTTGGCTATCAAGTGGTTGTTTATGGATAATTCGCTGGTTACGGTATTTTTGGAAAATATGGGCTTTGGTAAAATATACTTTTTGGAAAGTAAATGGACAACCCGCTTTTTAATATTGTTGTATGGGGTATGGCATTCCGCACCTTTTGCATTCGTTGTTTTATATGCAGGATTGCAAACATTACCCGAAGACACAATGGAGGCTTCCAGAATTGACGGGGCAACAAAATGGCAAACAACCCGTCACGTGGTTATCCCCCACTTAATGCCTTTGTTTACATTCGTATCGTTAATAGCCGTAATGGATGCGTACCGAGTTTTTGAACCAATACTTGTTTTTTCTGGTGGTAATAATGCGATGAGCTTGCAATATTTGACATATGATATATTGGCAAATGAAAATAATTACTTTAAAGCCGCCGCCGCATCAGTATTGACAGTTATTGGTATTGTAATATTGCTGACACCGATTATTATTAAAACATACAGAGAATACCGCAGAGGATAAAACAATGAATTTTATAGACAAATACAATCCATTTTCAACACGATTATTGTTATTAACACTAATGACAGCGTGGATTATTGTTGGCGTGTTGCCATTTTTCTGGATGACAATTATATCATTTAGGGACCCCGTTGATGCTTTTATGAAAGAACCAACTTTATTCACGCCCTATACTTGGGATAATTTTTACAGAGTATGGATTGAAGACGAATTTTATTATAAATTTTTAAACACCATAATCATAACAATCGGCGTAACGTGTATTTCATTGGCGATTGGATGTTTAGGCGGATATGCCTTATCCCGCTATATGGGCAGTATGGGATTTTGGTTATTAATGTTGGCATTGGTTTTTAGAGCATTGCCCTATACATCTTTATTACCAGCATATAAAATTGCGTTTTATGAATTGGGTATTTTAAACAGATATGAAACCCTTATCATAGTATTAGTAGCCCTAAACCAACCCTTTACATTGTGGATGTTACGGTCGTTTTTCGCCAGCATTCCCAAAGAATTGGACGAAGCGGCAATGGTTGATGGATGCGGACGTATAAAGGCTTTTTTCAAAGTTATTATGCCCGTTATGTGGCCTGGAATTATAACAACAGGATTATTTTCCTTTTTGTTAGCATATAATGATTTTGTAATTGCCAGCCAATTGTTAAGTGGTGATAAACAAACCGTTGTATCGGCATTAGGGATATATATGAACGCCGATGATGATAAATTCTTGCTTATGCAAGGGATTGCAGGTGCGGTTTCTGTTATGGTGCCATTGATATTCTTAATTGCAATTTTTCAAAAAAACATTGTTGCTGGACTTACACAAGGGGCGGTTAAGGGGTAATACTATTTTAAACCTTTACTTTTTGCCTATATTAAAACTATATTTTACGAAAGAAATAAAATGTCATTTATAAAAACTTCTCATGTTGGGTCTTTACCTCGTTCACAAAAAGTTGTAGATTTTCTGTTTAAACGTGAAAAGGAACAAGCCTATTCGCAATCAGAATTTCAAGAGTGTATGAAAGAAAGCGTATCAGAAACAGTCCGATTGCAAAAACAAGCAGGCGTAGACATTTTGTCCGATGGAGAAATGTCAAAAATTTCATATGCAACATATGTAAAAGACAGATACGAAGGATTTTCAGGTGACAGCGAACGCAATGCCCCTGGGGATTTAAAAAAATATCCGTCTTTTTTGGAGCGTATATCAAAATCTGGTGGAACGCCACAATATGCTCGCCCAATGTGTACATCTGAATTAAAAGTCAAAAACACACAGGATTTGCAAAATGATATAGAGAATCTTAAAAATGCTATGGCGGATAATAACGTTGAAACGGGCTTTATGAATGCTGCATCCCCTGGGGTTATATCCTTATTTTTACAAAACAATTTTTATAAAGATAGAGAAGCGTATTTATGGGCTTTGGCGGATATTATGAAAAATGAATATGATACTATTGTCAATGCGGGCTTGGATATTCAACTGGATTGCCCCGATTTGGCATTATCACGCCATATGTTGTTTGCTGATTTATCTGATGCGGAATTTTTAAAAATAATAAACATACATACGGAAGCGTTAAATTATGCGTTAAAAGATATTCCCGAAGAAAAAATCC
This sequence comes from Phacellophora camtschatica, assembly GCA_036873815.1. Lineage (NCBI taxonomy): Eukaryota > Metazoa > Cnidaria > Scyphozoa > Semaeostomeae > Ulmaridae > Phacellophora > Phacellophora camtschatica. Next base: position 40,832 of record JAYJMH010032099.1, read on the forward strand.
GCCTGCATATTTGTTGGGGAAATTACGAAGGACCGCATTGTTGTGATGTGGAAATGGACACTGTTTTTTCAACGTTGATGAAAACCAAAGCACAATATTTATTATTTGAATCTGCTAACCCAAGGCACGCACACGAATGGAGTACGTTTGAAAACAGAAAATCGGAAATTCCAGATAATAAAATCCTTATGCCTGGGGTGATTGATACAACAACGAATTTTATAGAACACCCTGAATTGGTTGCGCAACGCATACGAAAATTTACAAATATAGTGGGAATGGAAAGAGTAATTGCAGGAACAGATTGTGGTTTTGGCACATTCGCAGGCTTTGGATCTGTGGACCCTCAAATTGCATATGCAAAGTTAAAAACTTTACGTGATGGTGCGGATTTGGTGAAATCTTAACAACGGTTGTTAATACGTGTAAATGTATTTATATTGTTGTAATAGGCATCATTTAAGAAATCTTCAGCATTACTGTCCATATTTGTCTTATTTTTCTTTTCTTTCTTAGAAACATTATGCAATGCAGCAATACCAGCGGCAACTGCTATCAACATTCCTAAATCTTTATTTGACATAATATATAATACCTATCCTTAAGTATATGAAAATATTTTATTTATTATATCATTATCATAGAAAAATTGTTATATGTCAACATTCCTTTTAACTGTCGCTATACTTTTGCAACACGTTCCATACAATATCATTATCGGATTTTTTGCTGATGGTTATGCGGATACTGTTGGGCAGTTGCCCCGATTGGCT
>JAYJMH010032100.1:0-16844 GCA_036873815.1 Phacellophora camtschatica
CAAGCATGGCCTAGTGGTTAAGGCGCCGGACTCATGATCGCAAGGTCGTGGGTTCGAATTCCACCAAGGTCATACTTGCTCTGGAAGTGTGAGGAGAGCTGTTAACTCTCTGTAATTCCAGGCAAAGGCAGAAGGAATCACGAGGTGTGATCACATCGAGGGGAAGAACCGGGGTCGCCCTGATGGGCCTGAAACTGTTTGACCCGTGTCCCCTGCTGGAAAGAAGTCATCTCGAGACTTTCGCGGGCTAGGCACGTTAAATACGATAACTAACTCACTCACTCACTCACTCATTCATTCTACGCCACTTTTTCTATCATGTATCAATTCCATTAATCTACTCAATGTTTCGGTTGATTCCGATGCTGTTCTAGCTTGATTCCGATGCTGTTCATATCTTGCCGTATGTTTTGCATCCAGGTAGTTTATGGTCTTCCCTATGGCCTTTTCACTTTCCTGAGTTCTTCAAGGGCTTTTCTTGCCAGGGCTCCTCGATGTATTCGCATCAGAGTCGTAGCCATGTTAGTCTTCTCGCTTTTATTATTTCACTTCAGAGGTCTCGCAGTTTGTTGTTGTTAAAAATATTTCTTTGCCAGTGGTTGGCAATATTTAGAGCTGGTTGTTGGTAACATTTCTTTGCCAGTGAATTCCTAAAATCTTTCTCATATGGAAGGTATGCTGAACGATAAATTTTACGCATTTTTAGGAATGAAAATTTGTAGAAGATAGTGAATTTTCTAGACAACCAAAGCTAAATCTCAAAAGAGCATACACAAGATTTCAAGGTGCTAAGTTAATCCTTTCACGCCCAGATTTATTGCTACTAAACAGGGAAATCCGGTGCGGGTTTTGTTATGGAGGGGGGGGGGGGGGTAGTATATACAAACCAACTTAATTTATATGATAAATTTACCTTAAGATATCCGAAATTTATGTACGTTTCTACCCGAATTTACCTCCTGAAAATATGGCGTTTTACGTTGCTTGTTAATGGGCCGTATGGCACTTCCGGGGGCAAAATGGTTAATCAGGAGTTTGAATTGGTATTGGAAATGTTTAACTGTGCTTTATTTATAAACAATACATTTGTTTCACTGCTTAATTTGCTGTGAGAAGACTCGTTTACATTTTACAATTGTTTAAATTGCTTCTTATCACAGGCCAATCACATTTGAGCCGACTACTTAGTGCTGATGCTGCGAAAGGTGCATTTCGGCATTATGACGGCGCTTCATCTCCAAGAAGCGTATCTCCCAATGATACGAGAAGACGACAAAGACCAAAATCAATACACATTGATCGATTTCAATTTGAAAAGTAAGATTTCTTTATATGAGGGGATCTATCTTTTAACATATAAACTAGTGGGGAGATTCCCCACCAGGCCCAAAGATTTCCCCACTAGTTGCTCCAATAGTCCACATCCCCACCAGTTAAGGTGCCATTTGTGTCGAAAACAAAAATATTTTGCATGACGCTAATTAATTTCAAAGGAAATTAATTAATTCATGACATCAAAAAATCTTTTTCCGAATTGTTATTTCCAGCATTAGGTTTTTCGGCATAAAAAGTATGACATATTGAATTCAGATTGTGCATGGCCCCCCAACCACCCTTACTAGACTTATTGCATGGTCGTTTGTTTCACTCCTCCGCCGAGGTTACACCCTTACCCTATCGAGCCTTTCACAAACCAACACCACGCAATATGTCATGCTTCCTAATCCTTTTACCCCTTCTTAATCTTTTTTGAAGACAGTGAAACTTCAACCCATTCACTAGTTTTAGTTCTTTGGCATACAATAGAAAATGAATGTAAACATATAAATAGATGATGATTGCAATTAATCTTGCAACCCTGAAATTCAAAATTTTCTAAGAAGAATGGATATTCCAATCTCTTTTTAAAATATTGAAATAAAACTTTTTGTATTAATTAGAATTTATGCCTGTTTAGTTTGCATGTACGTACCTCCTCCTCTTTCCGTGTACACGTTTATTTCTTTATAAGAAAGTCATTTATAAGAAAATAGTACTAGGCCCTTCAAAAAGTTAAGAAAGTTCAGTACTGGATATTTGAAACCTAAGAAAGTTGAAAAATATAGATACTCAAAATCCCAACGAGAGATTGTCATACAAGCGCGAAATATGTTTTCCTTGGTTTTGTGACTATTATGTGCAGAAAAGGACAGGGTGTGCATATAAATTATTTCTTTTCAGTAAGTCATTGTAGACGCATGCTCAGTAATGCGAAACTTTTCAAATTTTAAGAAAGTCTTCCGGAAGTTTCAGTTCTGAAATCAGGAAGTAGCTAAGAAAGTTTCAGTACCAGGGCGAAAAAAAACGTTCTTATAAAAAAATTAACGTGTATGTAAGATTTTCAGGTGGAAAATGCATCAAAAACCTTTCTAATTTTTTGTGAAAATTCGATTTCAATACGAAAACAGCACATTTTTTATGATAACTGCTATCTAAACTCTTCCTCTTAAATATTCTACCGCCATTCAACTGATTCTATTATGGAACTGTTAGCACTCGAATAGTGGGAAAAGAAATCGTCATGTGACCGAAAATTATCGCTGTGATTGGATAAACTAGTGGCGATTGGCTTAAATTAGGGCAGTTTTTTCGCTAAACCAATAAGTTTTAACTTCTCACTGTATTACCAAGGGCTTCTGGAAAAGTAAAGATCTACTTGTCCTACATTCCGTGTTTTGATTTGTACAGTCATGATAAAAATACGAAGTGTAGGACAGGTGGAATGAGAGGAATGGAAATGGGAATAAAATGATAACTTACCTATCCTAAAAGCCTGTTGTATTAAGTGGAAAATGACTGCATTGCTGTATCCATATAGCGTTTTTGTTTTTCAGTTTTAACGTTGATGCCAAGGAAATACCACATTCGAAAGGTAAGTCAATCAGTTTGATTCAGAATGAGTTGGAAAAGGATTTTAAATGCATTTGAGAATGTTATTTTTAAAGTTTCACACTTAAAAAACAAATGATTTGCTTAAGTTTACATGTTCTGGCCAAAAGTCCACTTTTATTACAGCAACAAAAAAAAGTAAAAAGGCTAAAAAATAATATTTAATTAATCGTAGAATAGATTAAAGAAATTAAATGTGAAGATAGAACTTTGTTAAAAAATAAAATTGTTCAAAAATTAATGGGAGGGATAATTTGCTTCAGTCCACTTTTTATAAAACAAGACGCCGCTTTATACGAAACTGACCGGTCAATCCCCGGAAAATTTAAGAAACTTCTAGCGGTAAATGAAAGGTTGCGAAGAAACTTTTGATATAATTTTTTACTCGCAAATAGCACGGTGACAACGCATTTCCCCCACTGACTAAACAGAATTTATAGTAAAGAAAGTTATATTTTTCATATACAAATAAGGACCTTTCAAGAAACTTTTACTGGTAAAATTTGGTCTAAACTGTTTCAAAATTAAGATACTTTGAATAGTAAGGCCTGAGCCAGATTTCTTGTAAAATATACCGTGTAGTTTATAAAGGGCACGAAACAAAAACTCAGGAAAAACTCGGTTGTTTCTCTGGTTGGTGGTGGGAAAAAAGTGTTATTTTTTGTAATAGAAAGTTTGAAATGCACTTGCAAGTCTCATTTGATTAGTGTTAATTGTATTTTTATATGGTTATTTTTTTCTTTGATTTTATCTTACGACGTTACGTCCACCATTACTTTGTAAATGTTGTTTTATTTAATACTATCAATATCATTTCGTGATACTATTATTTCTTCTACCAGTACTTTGTTAAAGTCGATATACATCGTCTGGCGATCTGTGTTTGCGTTCTTAATGGTGACGCACAAAAACTGAAACTTGATCTGTTTGTTGTTCGTTTTCAGGGATATGCGTTTTTAAACAATGTACAGAGATAGAGATATAAGTTGTCGGATGTGTTTGGCCACGGCTTATGATAAAATATTTTCTTTATTTTGGTAGATGATCTGCAGGAACATTATTCCACGTTTAATCCTGTCGAGCATAGGCAAAAGCGACACTCAGTTCATTCGAGATCGTATCGAGAGTTTCAGAAAGGCGGTGAAATTCCTGCTACAGGGCTAGCAGCAGGTAGGATTTTAATATTTATTTGCTATTCTTTGTGACATATCGTATTCTGTCTGACATGTCGCATTCTGTCTGACATGTCGTATTCTGTCTAATATTTCGTATCAGAGCCAGATACTTTTGGAGGAAGAAGGCCAATGAATAATTTTGTGATCGGAGCTGAATAAACTTCCAAATTAATTCTTTCGAATCGTTTTTAGTCGTACAGCCAGTGAACGAAACTCAAAAATTCACCGACCGTACGTAGGCTACTGTTGCTGACACCAAGCATACCCATATTCAAGTTTTAACAGGTGAACTTCCAGAGCACACGAACGAACGACCGCGATCGTCTCGATAAAAAACGCTACAATGGAAATACAATATCTTTTGGCTCATAATGTGTTTCATTTGCTAATTTCATTGGTTTACCATGCTTTGCCTCACATGATTGACATATGCATTGCAAAACCGCAATATAATTGTTTGGTTACCTTTAGTTTGGTGTGGTTTATCAATTGCTTAAGAATTAACCTTAAGTTCATTTTTATAAAGTAAAATCATAGAAAGTTAAAGATGGGTTTCGCAATAGTTATCTTTGCTCGTTTAGAGTTTAGTTAGCATAAATTGGCTGGTTACTTTTGAGGTCTGCTTGGTTTTTCTTCTTTGGCATTTCGCGAAAGAGCGATTGGCTGATAAGCAAGATTTAAACAAATATTTTAAGAACAAAATTGGCTGTCTTTTAGGGTTTTATTTTTTGGGGTTGTATAGCATGCAGGATTTGGTCATTATGTCGTATTAATTAGAATTTTATTAATTGGGGACAGGTCTTTCACTTATTTGGCAGATGTTGGGGGGCATGGCTTGAAAAAGCTCTCGACCGTGTGACCAATGATGGCATGAATTTTTAAAAAAGTAATCTTACAGGAAATTCTGTAGAATTTTGTCGAAAGTTATGTTGTTTATTATGTTAAATTGCCAAAATATTGCAGGAAATTTGTAGGCAAAATTTGTTTGGTCGCAAGAACTAGACATGCTAGGGGGTCTTGAAAATATGTCAAGCAAATTTCTCCTCCATTCCCCCTCTTCGTCATAGTTAATGACCGGTTTCCACGAAAAGCATCATATTTAGCAATAACTGCTTTTTCGTAGATCCAGGCCAAGAGTCTTCATACCAGCCCGTTCACCAACGATCAAAATCATCGGATGATATTATATCTAAACCATCAAAGGTATATATATATTTGTATTTTTTGTTCTGGTTGTAATTCTGCTGTTTTATTTGTTTGCAGTAGTATGTTAAATCTTAGAATAGTATGGAAGGAAAGGGTGATACTGACAATCTTTTGTCCAACTATTTTTGTCTTAAGCAAAGCTTCTAGGGAAGGAGTTTGGTTTTTTAACACACAAATTGTTTTATAAGATACCCGTTTGTAAGAAACTAGTACTGGAGCTGTTGAAGAGTTAAGAAACTTTCAGTGCTCAGCTATAAAAAATCTTTATATATTTTATTTCTTTTCTAAATTTTGTATTCATGGGAAGTGAAGAAAAACTGACTTAATTTTGACTTGAGATGCTATTTATGTTTATCCTCTTTAACTATTACTGTTCAAGAAGCTTAAAAAACTTAAGAAACTGTCACTACTAAATTTATGAAAAATTAGGAAACGTTCAGTTCTGAAGCGCTTTCTAAATTTCTTATAAAAAATGTGCATAAGGCTGCAGCAAAGGGGTTTTCGCCAAAGTATAAATTCTTGCTTTAATTAATCGTCAAATCTGGAAAATTTGTCAGATCTGGGATCATTGGTTTTTTCACCAAAATCTGACTAAAGTTTTCATATTTGACAATAAAAACAAGAAGATTTGTTTGAGTAGAATTTTTACAACAAAATTGAAACTCCTGCCTACGATGTCAAATGGGTTTAGCATTGTCTCAATCAAAAAATTCGACGTTATACGTTAAAAAATCGCATTTGATTTTTAGTCAACTTTTCACGTTTTAATTCTTTTTGTAAAATCAGGCTATTGACACCAATAGAATCCTTATTTTAAATCGTCAAATCTGGAGAATCTTTCAGACCTTCCGGTCATTGGTTTTTGGTGTCTTTTTCTTTTCTCGTAACCACATGCAAATGTTTTATCATAAGCACATGTTTTTATCATAAAAACATGAACAATTTTGGCAGTTACATATCAACACTGAATCTATAGAACGCAAGAGATACTACAAAATGACAGAGGTGAATTTTATAACAATAGTTAAATTGACTCACTAGTTTCAAAGCGATTATCCCTCGAGAACAATACGAAACTCTCTCAACTGGAAAACGAAAACAAACAATGTTACGGAGGAGATGTTTTGTTTTCCAGTTGAGAGAGTTTTGCTTTGTTCTCGAGTGATAATCATTTTTAAACTAGTGTGTCAATTTCAATATTGTTAAAAAATTTGCCTCTGTTCTACACAACTACAAAATTATGAAATAACCACAGCTAAAACTACAAAATTTACAACAGCAAAGTAGATGTGGCGTATGCCTTGCTGTCTACTGGTGCGTACATTTGTGCGGTTATAAAAACTCTTAACTCATGGCACAAATTGATTTGGTAATTAAAATACAGATCAGTGGCGTGGAGTGAATACCACTGTCGTTTTGTGTAAGATCTTTTATCAGCATTCAAACCCTGAAACCATGATTATTTGTGAACTCAAAATAAGTTTGACATTAGATTAGATTGTTATTATAATTACGATGTTGCATTTTCTTTATAATAATAGTCTGTTTAAGATTGGCGTCTAAAAGATAAGAAAAAGCTAATTAAAGCCAACCATGTAAGCCTAGCAAGGCCTCTTCTTCGGAGGGGAGGAAAAGAACCTTCCTCTTTACGAAAAAGTAAGGTTTGCTATTTGATAGAAAGTTAATGACATTTGTTGTTACTGGATCCAAGCGTTCAAAATTACCGTATAATTCAAAGATTGGGCTAAAAAGTGATGCGAATTGAAAAAAGAGAATTGAAAAGGAGGTTTTGATTAAGGAGTTGAAAAAGGACCATATTGAGTTTAATTATTCAGTTATATACATTTATTTTTAAGTCTAATTTAAGCCAACTGCTACAAGGATGTCCGTATCTGTGACATAAATCTTAAGCTAAGGTCATTAATGTAAAACGCTTGCATGAAAAACAATTTTAACATTTTGCAATCCACCTTTTCAAGATAAGGCAGCCATGTTGGAAATTAATCACATTTTTGTGAAATTACGTTTTTATTTCCTGAACTGGATTCTGCCTTATCCAATTTTTGTCCAAACATCATTTTCACTGTCAAAGCCCTCTTTAAATCATCATAGCTTTGACAAAAATGTGCGTAGAAATGTAGAAATTGGTCATTACACTAAACTTTGGTGGCAGAATCCATTCCGAGAACCAAAAATGCAATATCTACAAAATTTCATTCATTTCCATAATGGCGGTCTTATCTTGAAAAGTTGGATTAACAATTTCAAAATATTGAAAAGCATTTAAAAATTCGGAAAAAGTTTGTTTATAGATATGTTGTCAACTTTTGTTTTGCTGACACAGTTAATGGCACTGTTCAATGTGTAATGCATTCAGCAAATCTATATGCCAGACAAAGCGACCGTTAGTTATTAAAAATGGAGGAAACTAATTGCGTTAAATGATATAATGGTGTATAATGTAACGCGCACAGTTACGATTTTTAAAAATTGCAAAGGAATTAAGCTTGCATTTTCTAATCTTACTTATCGCTGAAATTGAATTTGTATTTAGTTTGGTATATTGCATGGTTGTTATAGTTTCTGTAAAGATTAGTTCTTGATTGGTATTTGGGAGGGTTGGAATTAGGCTTTCTTTATTATGATTATGCTCTTTTGTAGCCTTTGCACATCCTTCCCTCCTCCGCATGCTGAGTAGAATCTTTGTCTGTGCGATTAAATTTTAGATCTTTTTTTATTTACTTCATTAATTAATCATAAGATGTTTATAGTATGCAGGAAGGTATAAAACTTTTAGATGCAAGATTTGTCTTGTTAGATTCGTAACTGCAATCCATAATTTTCTGTTAATGCACCATTCACCATTCTCAATAGTTGTTTACAAATTAGTACAATGTTATGAATGGCTTGTTCCCATACTGTGAAAAGTACCTGTCACAATATTAATATTGAAATTATTATAGGCAGATTGTTGTTTCATGGTGAGCATTAATGAATTGGTGATGCCCAAATAAAAATTTGCCTTTGGTAAAGCTTAAAACGTTTTTCAATGAAGCTGTATTGGCATTAAATCCATTTAAGAACTTACTGTGTGCATGGTGGACAGCACATAAGGGAATGGTTTTGCTAGATAACTGTGGATACCTGGTGACCCAAAAAAAATCTATCCCCGTTTGCAGAGATGTAGCTCGAAGTCCATGAGGCTAGCAATTTTAAATTGTACTCAAATTGATGTCTGAAGGGTAAATTTAGAGTTTGGGATATCATCTAGTGACTCGAAAGCACGTTTACATGTTCAAAACTGGAAATCAAATTACCCCTGGTCTGTGAGCTTTCATTTCAATTTAAAGGAACGCCATTTATTTCAAGTCGACATTTTGACACTAAAACAGCCTGATTGCTGCTATATCAACATGGCGAGTTTGATCGTTTGATCCATGCTCGTTATATAATTTCTAATTTCAAGTTCATTAAATACAATCAAAATGTATTCATTGACACTTTCAATTGCTTTCACAAACTAAGATTTGGAAAACTGCTTTTAGCTTGATACCAGTATTTCTTGCTTTGACTATTTCTTGCATATCTCATCACCACATACTATTTTATTCTGTTTGTATTTGCGAAACTATCTTTTTTTTAGCATAGCAACTTTTATTTATGTTTAAGTCAATGAACTATTCCTAAGCTCCTATCTTATGTGGTTGGATATGAAACATGATAACAATTAGAATAGTCATAAATAATCAACGAAATGTTGAATTGATTTTATTATGTTTTTGATAACTGTCTTTCCTTGTTTTTCCTAAAATATTTTTTATTGAAAAGGTGCAGTTAAAATATGTGCATTGTTTAGTTTTGTGGTAAACTGTAAAATGCAAAGAGCTTTTCCTCTTGTTCCATACCATCGTATTCCCATACATGCTGACCTGGAGAAGATTATAAAATTTGAAGAGTCACAGTGAATAAATTTATTTCCCATGCCCTATGTAGAGACCTTGATTCAATATTCTGCTGGGTCATATTTATTGTTGAATGCTTCATTAAACTCTTACTTGAATAGTCAAGAAAAGTTTTCGTAATTTCAACTCTTATGTCAAGTGATATTTGTCTGGCGGTGGTTCATTCTAGCCTTTAAGCTTCATGGAATTTAGTCTTAAATGATTATGGGTTTAAGAATGACATTTTTCTCCCAATTTGAAATTTTGACCAAAACGAACACGCTTGCTTTTTTGGTTTTTATATTTGTAGGTAAGTTCTCCTTGTTCAAAAATTTATTATTTTATAGACTTAAAAAATTGTGTGTACACAATATTGCTAGTAGAATTTGTGGCCTAGGTGGTCTGTCTTTTTGTGGCCTTGGTGGTCTGTCTTTTTGTCTATTCGTTTCAAGATAACGTGTTATAAAGTGAACTTGTTTTCTCAACGCAAACGTGAAATATTATTTGGTAAAATTTCAGCAGTCTTGTACTTGCTTACAAAAGTAGGATTGTATAAGTGTGAATTTCCTGTGTGAAAACTCACAAACTGCTTATGAATGTAAAGTGTGAAAATTATTAAATTTTGACAGGCAAGAAGAACTGCTCTTGAAACTAGTCACTTTGAAACAAAATATTCCACTTTTAGACTTAATTCCTGTTGAACTATTTTTCGCCTTAATTTCCATCCTTTGTTTCAGGCGGCTTTGTCACCAAAGAACTTTTGTTAAGAGAGATAATCTTGATCGATATCGGGGATAATTTCCCATTTACACCTCAATCTTTTGTTCTTGTCAAAGTAATGATTTCAAAGAAATACTAAATCCGGGTTTTATCAGCTCTGCAGTCAATATGTTTCAAATCCACTCATGTTCACATAGTTTTCTCGCTGTTGTTACTGTTGTGATTGATATTCATACATGCATCTCGTGACAAGAGCAGCTTAAAGTGCATTTTGCAACCTTTGAATCTTCGCATTTTTGTTGTTGGGGAAGTTGTTAAATTGATCTTGGCTAAGTTTGCTGCGAAATTGAACGTGTGTTTAAAGCATAACTTTTTAATTCCGTGGTTGTATTGGCTTGTGATACATCAACAGAAAAATGCCTCTTATATTTGTAAGTTTTGGTCTTTGGCGTTGTGCTTTGCTATTTTATTATATTAGTGTAAAATTCATATATTTTGTGTTGACATTTGTTAACAATAGAGTAGAGAGTGCGTGGTCTCGCTCCTGAATGGATCATCGCTCTGAATGAATGACTTAATTTTTTACAATATTTTCTTAGAATTTATGAGAGTTGCATGATTTAACTTCAATCTAGATGCACACTTTATGACTTTTCATGTTTCAAAAGCGTCAAGATAATAAATTATTGGTAAATAAGAAAGCGATACATTCATTCATTCGATGATCACTCTAGTTTTCAAATTTTAATTAGAAAATCTGTTTTAAAGTTGTGCAGAACGTTAACGTGAAGTATGGGGGGGCCAGACGATAGTGGAATAAAGGGGTGTCATGAAATATTTGCCGAGTAGAATTAAAAATTTGTCGATAAATAGTAAGCTCAGCTTTTGCCGACTAGATTGCCAGGCGAGGTGAAATTGCCGAGTAAATACCAATTGTGACACCCCGAGTGTTTTTACATTTCAAGGGGGTGGCACACACCCTCCCATGAGGCCACCCCTGTGAAGTACTAAACAATACGTTGCTATTTATGTTATATAATATAGAATAAAGGATGTTGTTATTTGGTGTTTATGTTTACACAGTTGACGTTTGATATCTTGAGTTATTTTGAGTTTTTTTGAGAAATAAATTTGTTCGGGAGAGCAGTAAACTTTGAATTTTCGAAAGAGGATAGAGAGTGTGGTAGTAAACCAACGATGGAAAGGTTTTTTGTTTGGTCGAGTCAAGATGATGAATGTTCGAGACAAGGAAATTTAAATTCGGAGTTTACCTTGCGGTATGGGGTAGATTATCGTATATGATGCAGGGGCAGAGGTTTGATCGGAGGATTCGAGTGGAGCAAAAAGGTTCTTCGGAGACGAGATCTAGCCGACTTGGCTGCAAAAACAGTAACAAAATGAGTAGCAAAATATCTGACTAAGCCGATTAAAAAATCGGTTGGGGCGGGGTGGAGCGGGGCGGTGGACCCCCTGCCCCTCTGATATGTAGGGAAATGAAAACCGCAGAGAAGACCAATAGCACAAATTTGTATGATATATAAACACTTATGAAATATACCAGAAAACAGTTGTGAGATCAGCCCGTACTGTTTGCTTTGCTGATGAAAATTGTTCAAAATATCGTTGTAATGTAATTTGAACTTTTCTCAGCATTTCTAATTCATTTTGTTTATCCTTATAGTTGAAATATTTTATTTTTGTATCTTTGATTTTGTAGCCTGTAATATTTAGGATTAATCCTTGGTGCATTTTGTCTGTGCAGCATTTTGTAAACACTTCAAATTTTTCTTCAAGGGCCTACCATATCAAACTCCGGACCAGAGATCGCCAGATAGCAGACAGTCGAATCCTGCAAAATTTGAATATAATACTGAACCAGATTACTTGGAATTGCGGCGAAAAGCAGAGATGGAAGGTTCCTTGCGAAAAGAAAGAGAACGAGAAATCAGCATGCTTAACGAGGAACGGCAAAAATGGTTGAATGAAGAAGAAGAGACCAAGAGGAACAAGTTGGACGCGAAACGAAAAATTGAGGAAGAAAAACAAAGGAAGATCTTGGAAGCGAAACAGAGGGAGGAAGGGCGAGTGCGAGAACAAAGACAACAACAGGAGCGTCTTAGGGTAGCCGAGAACCAACGGTTACAAAGCAAAAAAATGAATGGCGTAGAACCCGTAAAACAGATAGAGAACAACTTACGCGTTGGAAAAGCGAAAGCGTTATACTCGTTTCATCCGCAATCGCCTGCGTAAGTATTTTTTACGCGTTTGAAAATATTTGTTGTTGTTGTTTTTATGCGTTTGTGAATTCTGTCTAAGCATTACGGCCTAGTTGGTTAAGGCGCCTGACTCCCGATCGTAAGGTCATGGTTTCGAATCCCACCAAGGTCATACTTGCTGCGAAAATGTGAGGAGAGCTGCTAACTCTCTGCAATTCCAGGCAATGGCAGAAGGAATCACGAAGTGTGGTCACATCGAGAAGAAGTTCTGAGTTCTTTTTGTAAGTGAAACATAGAAAAACAATAGAAGCGAATTGTCATACCCAGGCTTTAGGACTTTCCCATTTCTATTGTAAATAGGCTCGGCTGTAAGACGAAGTTTGTGTGACTCCATTTGAAAATTAGTTGACTCCATTTGAAAATTAGTTTGAAAAAAGAAAATTTAGATGCGAGAAAACTACTGCAAGTTGTGCACAAATTTACCGAATTTGAAATTTTTCTGCTTTTTCAGAAGACTTTTCCAACTTTACACACTGAGTAGTTATATTTCATAAATGGTTATATTATAGTTGTATATATTACATATTTATTATATAAACATAATTATGACACTAGACAACGTAAACATTACATCATATTAAAGGCAAATAAACATTGGGGCGATAAAATGCTCCTAAACAAAGCTGTTCAATTATGGAAGGAACTTGATTATACACTGCAAAATACTAAGAATCATAAAATGTTTTTATATAAATAAAAACGAGAAATGATATCGAAATATTAAAACATATAGTGATAATTCCCGTATCAAACCTAAACTTCTTAGTTTATCATCTTATATTATTATTACATATACCCGTATTCTTATTCCAAATTTATTGTACTTTTGCATGTATGTTACTGTTATTGTTATATCTTTATGTTATTTATACAGATTTTAGTTATCGGCCCCAGCTAGATAAGCTTTGCTTTCCTCGGGTCGAATAGTTTGCAACATTTTTAGTATTGTAATTTTTGCATAAAGTTGAATAAAATTGAATTGAAAAAAATTAAGCACGTGCACTTATTTTATTTACGATTTTTCACAGGGAGCTCAATTTCAAAAAGGGACAAATAGTTGAAATAATTAAACAGATTGACGACAATTGGTATGAAGGAGAAATTAACGGAGACATTGGAATATTTCCTGTCAGTTATGTCGAGGTAAATGACGTCATGATTTCATTTAGATTATAGTTTTACTGGTAGCATATTAATGTAAAGTTTATCAAGACATATAGGCAAATAAGTTAAGAAGAACTAAGACGTAACAATAAGCAGAGAAAATATTAGTTATTAGATGCACAATATCATCGTGTTTTTTCCGCAGCTGTTTTTAACGTTTATGCAAATATTGTTGTCACCCCTGGATCCTAAAAGCATTGATAAAATTTGCCACCCTCAAAACGTAGTAGGGGAGCGTGTCAGTGTCATGAAAAGTCGTTTTTCATATTGATTTTTAATTTTGTTGTTGTGATTTATCATTGCGGGCAGTTTCAGGAATTTTGAAAGAATTGATTGAAAACCGAATCAATTCATGGAATAAAAAAAATACACACGGATTCCGTGGAAAGTAAACTTTAGAAGAAAGGAATGAACTGGCTTGCAGCCAAAGTTGTGAATTTGTTTCTAAATATTTTTATAGATAATAAAAGAAGAGCCGAAAGTTGTTGAACCAGAGGAGGTAAATGAGGTTCAACCGCCTGCTATTCAAATAGAAGAAGGACTCGCAAAAGCAAAATACGCATTTCAAGCTGAAAATGAAAAGGAGCTTTCGTTTAGAAAGGTAAGTCAATTACAAATCTAATTAACTTTGATAATCAGTCTTGAATATCTGCATTTTCAAAGTAATTTGTGTTCATTTTTCATTTTTCAAAGTAATTTGTGTTCACTTTAGGGTGTTTATTTTATTGGTACCAATTCCGTTTTCGGTAGAGTTGGAATTCGTGCTTTTCGTCCAATATTCTGAAAATGGTAGGCAGATTTTGTAGACCTTCTAAACCTTCTACTTCAACAATCAGAAATCAAAAGTCATTCACCCTTCAATAAAAGTTGGGAGTTTATTATCTCTTTCTGACTAGGTTTTTGCCTGAGGAAATGAGCAGCTGAGTTTCCTAAAATATCGGTTTAATATTGCACAAAAGAACTTCCTTTTTCTTGCCTAGATTTTCATTTTCCCATGCTAATTTTAAGGTAAGCTATTCATATCCTTTGTGACAAGAACGACAAAAACCGAAATGGGAAGAGACAGCAATTCCCTAACTTTAAATGAAAAAAGAATGATACGATTCGCAATGTTTTTTTATCTTGATTTTTAGAGGGTATTTGCTGATCAATCAAAGCAAATATACACCTCAAAAGATAGATTGGCCTTTCAACTAAACGCTCAAAGAGATAGTTTTTCAATATAAATAAAGTTTAATGAGCTACAAGTATTTTCCCTCATTAAATTTTTTTTAGGCCACCCAGTATTTTCAGCTAATGTTGTTCAGTGTAATGTTTCAGTACTATGTTTTTTTTTAATGTCACACCGCTATATTATATGTTATATGTTATTGTTATATGATACCATCCGCTTTTACAACAAGCAATTTAAACCAGCTTACTTTAAGCCAGCTCACGAGGTAGCTAGAACTAGTTTAAGCGCAAATTTCAACAAGAGATAAACCTGAATTAACTAGGTGTGAACACATTTTTTCCCTAAGCTGGTTTAGCTTGCATGATATTAACTTTTTTTTCATTTTGGTATCAATATCGGTATATTGCTTTGCATTTTTCCAGTTGTCTGAAGATTTTTGTGTTTAAATTTGTTCTATTTATTGTGTTACTAAAAATACCTAAAATTATAACAGTGTGATTGCACGATTTTGTTCTGAATCATCTTTCTGAAAATAATTTACCTTCACTAAAATTGTTGTCATGTGAAAACTTACACAAATAAAAACTGACTTGGGTCGCATCGAAAAATTTGGTTTTTTGCAAAAACGTGTTGTAAGTGTGTGTAAGTGGGCAAAAAATGCCCGCGTTTTGTATAGCCGTCAATCGAACAAATTATGAAAATTCTGCAAAGAGTAGATGACTCTTTGCAGAATTTTCATTTTATATTTTTATCTACCAACTTCGATATTCAGACAAGCCTTTTATAAATAATAACGATGTTTTTAGACATTACTTCCATGTATTTACTCCTTATTATTTTGATATACACGTTTTTTATAAGGTCCCATTAGTGAAAATTTCTTAATTTTGGACCATTTTGGACCAATTGTCACAGGTGAAAGTCTCTTAAAAGTTTCTTAATTGTATATAAAAAATTCCGTTTTTTTACTATGTCGTGAATTCTATTTCTCAAAAAAGTGCAATAACAAAAACTGAGTGTATGTTCTACAGGATAAAGAGTTATATACGATCTTTACTGAATTAATCATTTAACATCAATGTCCACTCCACTAATATCAGTAAGCATTCACAAGTAAAAGTTTCTTAAATTTTCGTGGGTTTCATCATTGAGTTTCTTATAAAAAGTTTCCTATAAAAACAAAACCGTGTACTCGGGTAGTCGTAACGGAAACAAAGGAATCTCTGCCTTGGAAAACTCTTCCCAGCAAGTGTGGAATAACGACAAAGAGAAATGTGTTCGGGAAAATGGCAGTCGATTAGAGAAAGTCGATATAAATTAATATGAATTATTCTTCACAGAGTTTTCGTAATTTGGTCGATACGATACTGATTCAGATTTTTTTTGACCAAACATCAGATCTTTATTTTTATTTTGTCTGATCGTAGAATGACATGATTACACTGTTAAGACAACTTGATGATAATTGGTATGAAGGAGAGTTTCGTGATAACATTGGAATATTTCCAGTTGCATATGTCGAGGTACTAATTTCTTTGTATTTTATTAATTGTTCAAGATCTTTTAATTTTGCAGCATTAAATATGATTGTCTCTTTCTCATTGTAAGTTTTACGTTAATTCCACGTATGTTTCTATTTTGCTGAAGGAGGGTGCTAGAAAATTAACCAAATTTTAGGTTTTTGTAGTTAATTAAAGAACTTTTTGCACTTGTCTTATAAAACATTTTGCACTTGTCTTATAAAAACTATTTTCCACATGGGGATGTAAGTCCAATATTTTTAGGTAAAATATTTAGTTAACGGAGACATTGGAAAACATTGGAAAAATTTTGGTCTCTCCGTAGGGAGAACCAGCTTTATCGCAGAGATCTAGATGACATTGCTGCTTGGATCGAATTTAAAAAGTTGACTGATTTCGGTATAGTCTCTGGTAACATAGGTACATTTACTATACGTTTATTGGATATGAGAAGCTTAAAGAAGAGAAGGATGAGACAGAAGATTAATTTACCTTGGTTCGTAATTGCTGCTGCTACGAGAAACGCCCTGATGTATGAATGAATTTTAGCGTTGATTCCAAAATATTTTTATTTTGGGTATGAGAAAATCTTTTATCACCATACAACATTATTTGCACAAGTGTTTGATTTGGCAGGTTTAAGATGTTGTGTAGTTGGAATACTTCGTTAATCGAGCCTAGGAGATCACGCCTTTGATCATCATATGCATGGCATTGCAGCAAGAAGTGTTCAGTATCCT
>JAYJMH010032111.1:0-16840 GCA_036873815.1 Phacellophora camtschatica
GCCGTTTTAGGCCAAACAATGAAATAACAATAGATCTATTGTTTTAAAAACAATTGTCCGATGCCAATCTTCCGTGCTAATTTTGGAAAGTTTACAGTCTGGATGCCTACTAACATACAATACAGTAGTACTGAGTGGATAAAAATGGAGCGAAAATGTGTGTTTGAATATTTATTATGTTCATGTTTATGGGACCTTTACATAAATACACCACTTTTTCATTCCCCAATCCAAATCTCATCTCAAGTCAAAAATTAATATCTTGAACTTTTTTTGGAAAATTCCCAAAATGGCAGACGTCCGTTAAAGTGGTGTATTACAGATGATATGTGAAAGTTAAACATTTATTATTGTTTTCTCAACATTTTCCCCCCCAACTTTTTCAACAACCCCAAATATGGATTTGTTGTTGGTACTACACCAGCTAGGTAGAATGTTGTTGTGTGCTGTATTTAGATATAATTTTACGCCTATTTACGTCTTTCTTCGTGTTCCTGTAACATTTCTCGCTATACATACCGTCATCAGTCTTCTTTCGTTTAGGTTTCACCATCTTTAATCAACCGTTTGCCGACTGCTACTTTTCTGTGTGAAGCTGAAGAGTTGAAGTGACGAAATTTGCAACACTTGTTTTTGTTATTATTATGTAGAAGCCTCTTTGCCAGATAGAGGCTGTCATGTGTGGAGTATAATTTCTTTCAAAACAAAGAATTGGTCATCTGTGTTTCTTCTCCTCAATGTTGAAATTTTAGTTTGAAAATGAATTGCTTGTTTTACTCAATCGCTGTAACGTTGCTTCTTGCCACATTGATAACCGTAACAACATCAAAAAACCAATGCATGAAAGGAAAATATCACAAAAGTTCACCAACCCAAGAAACAGTCAATTATGCCGAGTGTCAACCATGGAAAAACGAGACATGTTGCACTTCTCAATTCGCGCTTGCCCTCGCAAAGAATGAAACTCGAACGTTGTATAATCATAGCTGGCATCTTTGTGAGAAACTTTCAACTGAATGCCAGAGGTTCTGGGTTAACCAGGTAAAGAAGAGTCAGTGACTCTTTGATGTCGTGTGTAAGTCACCCCAAAAACAATCCTTTCATTCATCATTATTTTAATTTTAATTTATAATTAATCGTTTGTATTCATTATTTCTGTTTGCAGGAATGTTTCTACCAATGCTCCCCTTATGTTTATAAATGGAAAGAATCAATTCCAGGAACACTGCAAGAAGGACCTAAAGGTAAATTTACAAAAAACATGGATTTTCTTAGTTAAAAGCAATGTTGTGTCATTTTGCATGTGTCAACATCAACAGAATTTTCAATTTTACTTTTTTCTTTAAATTAATGTATTCAAAATCATAATTTCATCACATTTTATTCTCACCTTTATTTCTAGGTTTGCCAATATGTGCATCAACTTGTGACCGTTGGTATGATGCATGCAAGAATGACAAAATTTGTGTGCAGAATGTGCTAGAAGGCTACGATTTTACTAAACATGGAGAAAACAGTTGCCCTAAAGACAAACCCTGCGTAACATATGAAAAGATGTATGGTAGTGCCAAAGCAATGTGTGAAAAAATGTGGGGGTCATCTTACCTCTACACAAAAGAAAATAAAGACAGCTCAAATTGCATGGTAATGTGGTTCAATGGAGCAAATCCAAATAAAAGAGTTCAGCGTCTTACTGGTGGTGGAATGAAATTTAGTTTTAACAATGTTTATCTTTTATTACTTTCTGTTGTTTACAAGGTTATTATTTGGTAATTTCAGTTACCGAATAATGTTTTGGTTTTTGGAACAGACTTGAGGAGATGAATAGTAAATATTTACATATATTTGTAAAGACCTTACTAGAAAAGTGAAATTTATTGTAGTTTGATTTGGAAATTTATTATATTTGTTAAACAACTCTGTATCAACAATGGGTAGCATTGAGTTTCCAGGTTGCGAGTCTTAGTTTGGGTCTTTTAATAAACCCACATCACTCTTATTGTATAATGGCTATAATGATTAATGCTTCTGCTTAATTGGTTTCATAGAAGTTGAAGAAAGTGATAAATATGTTGACTGAACAAAAGCATCTTGGAGCTTTTAAACTTTTGATTGGTAGATCTTTGTGTTTTAGTGTGTTTTAGTTGCAAGCAGTGGTTTAGTTGCTTGCCAGATGGGGGATGGTGTCAACAATGTCATTAGCAACCAAATTTATCATTGTGAGGTAGTGAAGGTAGTCATATGCAAACAATCAAACAAATTATGATCACTGATTACCAAAATTTTCAAAAATTAATGAAATAGTTTATAAATTTGGAAATATTCTGCCTGAGAAGCAACCATGCCAGTTTTCATAATATACCCATTTAACTGCTCAAAATAGACTCCTTCAATCAACAAGTCTTCTCAAAGTGATAGTATTTGCTATATACAATTGACATCAACATCTCCATTAAATGTGTACAATTATGTAAAAAAAATTACTAGAGACAGATATATAAGTTATTATGGCAATTGCACACAGGAAATTGTATTACTTTGTTGTTCACTATGCACAGCATACTGTATACACACCCAGTACTCATACCCAGCATAGTTATACCTTAATGTGGTAAACTCATAACTTAAATAATGTAAAATTGATTATATATATTATATGATTATGTAAAAAAGTATACTGAGAAAATGAAGGCAAAAAGACAGCAACAAATGAGAAAACAAAACTTCTTTAATAATGAATTCTGATGATCCTTAAGTGTAGAATTAACGTCTCTGTGTTTTTCCTTGCTTTCTTTTCCCAGAGAACAAATGTTTGGGCATTTTGGTCTGGATTTTCCTGTCAGCTTCACCTAAAAGCAAAATCTCGTATTGTGAAGAAAAATCGACAAAAATTATGTTGCCAGTATGAAAAATAATAATATGGCTCACTAAAATATAATATGATCCATTAAGCCTTTGCAAAAATCTTGCAATACTTTTTCTGCTAACTATGACATCATTGTCTTCTTTGACAGTAGCTCCAGTTCTTGTAATTTAGATTTAGTAGAAGGTTTAGATTTGAGAGGAGTTCAAGTGCGAGTATAAAGTGATTTTGCGACTGAAATAAATTTTTTCTTGCGATCTTCAGCTTATTTTTTCAAACGAGGACGAAAAATAATCTAATTCGCGTGGAAGACTTGAAAAGCACAAAGTTGTGATTCTCTATCGGAAAAAACCTTTTCTCGAGTTAATTGCTGAAATTCAGTTGTTTCATCTGTCGTACTCTTACTTGAAATCGTCCTGCATCTAAAAGTCCCTGATAACAAGTTAACCAAGTGAGTCCTTAAATACATGTTCATTAAACCATTTTCAAAGTTTAACGGTAAAAGCTTAGAGAAGAATTAGTTGTCGACATGACCCTAAACGGATTGTAGCAGATCATGAAAAGCAGATTCCGACAATTTAATTGTAAGAAACAAAAGAAAATGAAAATGAGGATTTTTGTTTCTTGCTGTTTCGTTTCTTTCCTTTTTTTTGCACAAAAAAGTGAACTTACAAAAGACCTGCACCATATATTTAAAAAATCCAAGACCGTTTGAAACAACAACCATATACAGCAAATATTGTAAATAAACAGACCAGCATAGTTAGTGACGAAATATTTCACAAGAAAGTATGGCCCATACCTGCTTTGCCAAATTGTGTGAATTTTCTTTGAGATACTTTGGTAAGCTTCCGTAGTTTTGCTCGTTTCTATAACACAAAAGGAAAGTTTAAGTGGGATATTTGGGGTTTGTGAGCAGAAGTTGTCACTCTTAAAAATAATAATTAGGAAATATTTTATTACCTTGGGATCTTTAACACCAGATTCATCACGTGGGACGGTGGAAGAACTTCGAGCACGTGAAGCACTAACTGCAACGCTTGTCTCATGTTTTCTTTTCCTGTTCTGTCGACTGGTAGAGCGTGCACGCGAATCCACTTCCTAAAATTGATAAAAATACGAAAAATTTCAGAAAGCATTATAACAATTTCTTTGGCTATGTTCTTGCTGTTTCAGCAGAAGTATTTGAAGAAGTAGCAGAGACCTTGAGCAGCTATGACGGCAACAGCAGCTGAAACATTATGTTGAATTGGTCATTCATTAAACATTTGGTCATCACTTATACATTACAACTTTTCAATTATTCGAATAGTTCGAAAAAAAATAATCTGGTAGAAGAAACGGAGAACTTCCAAGTTCCAGTTCCCGGGATGACAACTACTTTAGAAGAATCTGACGTTGATGAAGACATTTTGTAACTGTGTTGATTTCTGAAGAAAACTTTTTATCAATTTCTGAAAAAACACTGGTGTGTTGTTCCTGTTTTTATTATGCTGAAAATTAAACGTCAAGGTCTGGTGAAAATGAAGATGTTCAACTATTAATATCTAATATTTCTAAAATCTCTGAAAAATGCAAGCAACACAAAGAAACAATAACAAAAATGCAGAAATATCAAATTACCATTCCGTCAATATTAAATTCAATTCCATCTTCGTCGGTGCTTTTCTGTTGTGGCCTGCCAAATTTGTCTAACTGTAATTTAAAAAAAAATATCTACGTGTTACAAGATTTTCGTAAGAATGAACCTTTGTAATTCTTTAACAATTTTAATTAGAAAATATTTCAACATATCCAATCCCAGATGTGTTTGAATTTCACATCTGGAAACTTACCCTCAAAGAAGCTTTTCTTGGCAAAGTTGGATAATTCCTTCGTTTCTTTTCTCTGTTTTCTGCAATCCTGATTGTCTTCTTCTTCCGAATTCTGAATAATATTATGTAAAAATTAAACAACAAAAATTAAATAAACAAGGGTATTTGCCCACAATTCCTTTACATCGATATTTAATAAATATTTATCATAAAAATCTGACACATTAACATTAACGAAACATATTCATCATAACGATCTAACACATTAACATCAAAAAGTTTTAGACAAAAGATTTCAGACAGACTTGAAAAAAATGGACATATTTCAACTGATGACATTGGTATTATGAAAGAAAAATTTAGAACACCAATGAATGATAGAAATGTTTGGCATAGGTAGGTGGGTAGTCAAATTAAGCAAATTTTCAAAAGGGCTATATTTAAGAGAAGATCTAGCAAAATGATTTTGAAGAAAAATAATTTTCTAAAATGGCTTTTGGACATTTTTTTGACAATTGAAGTTGAAAGATTGATCGTTCCAAACTTTTCAGTATTAATTTAAATTGATTCTCCCCGCTGAAAAAACACAAATCCTTACTCTTTTGCCAACTGTTGTGTCTCCTCCTCTTCAGAGTCTAACTCATCAATTTCTTCATCATACACCCCTGCGGCTTCTCGCAACTCCTCTTCTTTCTCTAATTCATCAAGCCTTTCTAATATTTCTGGATCAATAAAATCAGCAATATTCTTGCCATTTATCAGCTCTGGTATGATGTCATACTTTTCTTCGCCAGGCAATATATATAATTTCTTGTCATCAAATTTATAGTCTTCACCAAGCTCCTTTTCGTAGTCTTTTTGTACTTTCTTGTTTGATTTGTCAACATCCATTCCCTTACCTAAAAAATATATTAATATTAGCCCATTAGAACTCCTTGGATCTATGTATGCATGCATCATTTCGCCACTAAAAATTTACAATAGTTAAAGGTATAAAATCTGACTCGGTACGATGTCATATGTGTGATACAAAACAATACTCCCCATTAAGTAAAAACATTTGTAAAAAGACTGCCTTTTCCGTCTTACGAAACCTCCTGCAAAATGCTAATTTGATACGATTTTCTGTGGCTAAATATGTCCGAAGTTTTATACGTTACATAGAAAATTGTTTTATTATTTTCAATTTTAATAAAGTTTTTTACTCATTGAGAAAATATTTTTAAGAACACGGAAATAAATCTTTCACTGCAAAAAAACTACGAAGTGAAAATGAAACTGGGAGAGTCTTCTATTAAGGATCATACTATAATTTAGCCAGGCGGACCCTAAAGTAAGCTGCGGTGATTTTCAATGAACTTGAAAGTTGGATCATAAACTAAGTAAATACAAAATTCAATATTAATTAAAAAACAAAATATCTAACCTTTCTTGACAGCACCTTCTGGGATGAATGAAGGCCTATCTTTGTCATCTCTTGCTTTTGGCATGGCAACGTGAAGCCTGTTGATGATATCTCCCATCTTTTTGCTTTTCATTTTTATTTCAACTCTGTGGGCAAGAAGCCTTTCGCATGCATCTGTTTTAACTGTCATCACACCTTCTTCTGTTACGTTGCTCATCGGAATGACCGAGACTCCTTCAAAAGAAAGTGTTGTATAATCTCACTCACTGTACATAGATGAAAAATTCCAAGAATTTTGGTCAAAAATTAACAACTACAGTATGCATAAGAATAACAGAAGCAAAAATTGGAAAGAGCTGCTTCTTTTTCAAGAAAAAGTTTGACCAAAGATACAAATTTATGGCAAATTTTAAGTTCCATACTATCACCTGAATTAAAAAATTAATTTAGTAAGAAACAAAGCAAATTTCAATTTAAACACTTACCGTCCTCATCAAGAACTTCAAGTAATTTTCTCTTTTCTTCCGGTAAATCATCAACAGAAACAATGTCTATTTTGTTCAAGCAAACAATGATAGGCTTATTTGTAAACAATGGACGAATGTTTTGAAACAATGCTATTTGTTCTTCAATCGAATGATTGCATTGTTCTGAAAGATCCATTACGAATAACACAGCAGCTCTGATATGAGCCAAGGCAGTAATAGCCTAAAACAGAAATACTAACATTAAACACATTCAGCAAAAATATTGGCATGATAAATATCAAACCAAAACGAACTTAACGTAATAAGAACACACTGTTGAATTTGCCTCGTTTTGATAGCTAGTCACAAAATTAAATACAAAAATTAACAAATGATCAAATTACAAATATGATAATTACAAAAATGATAAAATAAATATATTTTGAGCTCACACCTGCATTTCTATAGTATTTCTTTCTTCTAAAGAATGATCAAGAATTCCTGGAGTGTCAATAACTTGCCATCTCAAGTATTTGTAATCCATGTGTCCAACGAATAAGGACTTAGTTGTAAAAGCATATGGCTGTACTTCAACATCAGCTCTTGTCACTTTGTTCATGAAACTAGATTTACCAACATTTGGGAATCTGAAGTGGTAAAGACATCAAGCTTTAGGCCAAGGCAACATGAAATTTCTGCTTTGCGCACTTAGCAAAAACCCAGATGTGATGTGCTGCCTGTTTTAACCACAACACGAGAAAAGATGTGCCTAATTTTTCAATTTCAAACAAACAAAATGATTGCATTCAAAACGAGAAATTTTGAAATCATTCACAAATTCAAATATTTAAGCATCCAGATCACAGGTAGCCAGTATATTTGAAAAAAATTTCATTCAAAAAATCTGAAACAATGTCTCTTTTAATGTTTACATTTAACAAAATATGTGTCCAGATTTCCCAAAAGATTTGAAGCTGCTAACAAATAAGCAACAACAAACTAAAGCGAACACTGATGAAGTAAAACATCATTTTAGACACATGAGTGAAATATATACCAGGTGACTCCAAAAAATGTTCTGACGTATGAAAAATCCCCAAAATTTTAGAGTGTTACCAATCAAACTATTTTTTACGTTGCCATGTATATACAAGAAGGGCTAAATTAATTGTAATAATTCAAAACAATGTAATTTTTTTGGTTTAAAAGCGACCTGGTTTTGATGCATGGTATAAGTTATTATGAGAAATCAATAAATCACATTATTGCAAGTTCTTCATACTGTTAGAAATGTTATAAATATGATGCAAAAATATCATTTGCTGCATTAAACGCTTTAAAAAATATTATGTATATATATATTTTTTAATTTCAATTACAAAGGTTTTGACAGTATAGATCAAAATTAGGTTAAATTTCAAGTAGAAAATATATCATCATTGGTCAAAGTTTCCAAAATAACAGCAGTTTCTAAAATTAACTTGGTTCTTCTCCTGTTGACAGAAAAACAAATTTTTGAAATTCGTAGCAAAGTCAAATTTTGGTGATTTATCAAATGGCTGAACTTTTTCTTGGGTCACTTTGTACAAATGCGAAAATTTAAAAATGCGAAAATTTAAAGATGGAAAATTCAAATTAATATACATTATATTATATTTGAGGAAACATGTCCTAAACAAATTTAAAAAAAATTGTCTGTGTCAGCAACATAATAATACACTTACCCACAAAGTAGTAATGTCCTTGTATTTGGGTCAATTGATGGTAATCGAGAAAGATGTTGCCGTACTAAAATTAAAATGTTTTCTGATAACAAGCTGCACATGTTTCTGTTAGAATTTGAAAAAAAAGAATACAACAAAACAACACAAATGTCTGAAGACAACAGCACAAATGATATGAATAAATGAACAAACCTTGCTCTAGATACTGTAAACTTTGGTTTTGTCTTTTCATGATCGTACACATTCTGTTAATTAAAACATAAGGCTATTAATTATCAACACACAATAAACAGTACATTATTTACCAATTTTAAGAACTGTTTGTTAATGATTCAAATCAACAAAACCCAAAAGTAAAAATTATTCAAACTGAGCCTAACTTAACAAATTTGTAATAAATGATAATTGATTCTCCATAACACATGGTTGATCAGCACTTGATATTATTCTTCACAATACAAGTTAAAAAATCTACAAAACATGTACCTTCCTAATGCAGCCTTTTTCAATTGCTTGCATCTGAAGAGTGAGTCTCCATACTTCATCAATCGAACATAGTCTTTTGAGACACTAAAATGAAAATGCTATTATTAATTAATAAAAATATATATATATATAAATACACACATATCATACATATAGGATCTCCATTTGCAGGACTGTATCTTGAAATCCATGATGTTTTAAATTCTAATCAAAACAATATTTGACGGACAAACTAATAATAGTCAAAAATAAAACACCTTTGAAAATTCACTCTAAAGAAGCCCGGCTTTCCTAAAGACAAAATATCAGTGCTTCAAACCATTTGTTATCTTCTAGTGCTCCTACTCAATATCATTATACCTACATTTTTGCAAACATCTTTCAAAGCATGTTGTTGTACTGATGTGGCCTTTTCTACATTATTAAAATCAGTCAATCTGTCATAAGCAATAAAAGTTTTTTACAACGTAAAAATAATACTTTCATTGAAATTTGTTTCACTTAGTGTATATATATATATCTTTAGTTTGAACGTATCTTACTTGTCAATAAGATGCATTGCAGTATTGATTTGTCCCAATGCAAGTTTGTAATGATCCTTGTCATAAAGAATATTTAACAAATCACTGTAGAATGGATGAATGTCCTGAAATGAATAAATAAAGTAAATTTTACACTAATTTCTTTTATTGAGAAAAACTATACATAAAGCTTTGAAAATACATTTTAAATCCACCCTTTATATCTGAAAATGAAGGAAAACATGAATTGCATTAAAACAATTTCTAGGACATCCAATCTTGATAATACAGTTGAACCCCACTATCTCGAACTCTTGAGGGAAACAAAAATTTGTTTCCGATAGCAAATATTCGAGATAACTGAATCTAAATAAAAGCTGGTGGAAGCTCTCAAGGGATATACAAAACAGTTCAAGTTAACAGAGAGTTTGAGTTATGCAAGTTCGAGATAGCAGAGTTCAACTGTAGAGATTTTGTCGTTATACACTTGGATTAAGTAAACAGCAATTAAAACACCACAAATTAAAATAATAAATAAAATCTTCAGACATCTGCACATACCTCTAGCCTTGGAAAGTCACTGATAATTTGAGTTAATTTGTCGTGATAATTTTGCTGAGTAAATTTGATCTTCTTTGTGTAGAACTGTCTGATTCTTGAAATCTTGTAATGCCTGTAAAATAAGAATAAAACTGATATTTTCCCAAGTTATAACATCCTTTTTAAAATATTAGCAGTGGCTAGCTAAGCCCTGGCCAAACAATCTAACATTTTAAGCGATCCCTTGATCAAATAAACCAAAACAATTTTCTACTTTCTTTTCTATTTTCAATTTTCTATTCCCTCTCAATATTAAACTTGTTACACTAAGTGACAATTAGCATTGCGACAGTTGACTCATGTGAAATACAGATTTGCTTCTGTTGGTCAGTAACTTTTTTAAGGAATTAAAGCTACTAGTTGGATATGTGAATTAACACAAACTGCTTTTATGCTGGGATAAAATCGCATCACCATATGCAAGAGTACTGGAGAGAACTTGCCAATGCAAGCTCCTACGAATTCGTGTTTACTATCATAAACAAACGCTTAAAATTTCAAAATATCTGTCATGACATTGAAGAAGCTGATTGAAAGTGACAAACTAAAATAAATAAAAATTAACCAATGTTCAGGCCAATTCTCAATCTGACTGCACTCTCCTCTGGTATATAAAATAAGCATGAAAAGTTTAACCTGGTAAGTACTTCTTTCATTTACAACAAAATAAAACTGATGAATATTAATATGAACATACTTGTGAACAACAGTTGGAGTTTTTCTTTGGGTTTTAGACAATATAATATCTATAAAGTCCTGAAATAAAAGTTTTTAATTTAGATACAAACAATTGCAAATTTTTACATCATTCAGCTTTTCACTTCTACTACATTGGATCCCTGCAGTAAATTGAAATGAAAACATCAACATTCAAGCACTGAGGGAAATTCATCTCTTATTTCAAAGATAACACCAGGACATCCAATGGTTGCAGGCTGCAGTACTGCAGTACTACTTAGCTCAAAATTCATATGACTACAAATCTCAAATTGTGCACAAAACAAGAACAAAATAGTAAACTTAAGAGTTTGAGATATTTTACATGATTACCTGTCATAAAGTTGAAATTAAAATTGCCGTAATTTGTGAGATATCAAGGCACTTCGAAGAAACAGCATTTATTTTCCATCCATGTTTTGACATCATAGCAACATGATAGCTCTAATGGCAACTTAGGAGCGTAAAATTTGAAAAGATTCACTGATCAAACTACAAAGTTGATATAGGAGCCAGCTGGCTGTTTGTTTTAATTTCAAAGTGTGGACTCAAAAAATGGGGTTCCTTCAAATTGTCTTGAAAGCTCACAAATTAAGGTTTTCAACAGGTAAATGTTATTGTAGATGACTGGATGATACCACAAACTCTGAGTTTGCTTTTCAGAATGGGTTTGAGTACAATGATGCAATAAAGAAAAAATATGTCTGTTCAGATTGCATTATTTATTTATTACACAGAAGAAACGCAAAATTTAGCATTAAACATAAACAGACTTTTTTCAGCAATTCTGAAAAAAATTACGTTGAGACTGTTCTCCACAAAAGAACAAATTGTGTGTAAGTCACAAATTACCAAATGTTTCCATGCATACTCTTCTGTGTGTGAGAAGCACAACATTTTTGCAGCTAAATTTGCATCACTAAACAATGGGCATATTTTTCCTTTATTTTTTAGGAATTGCATGGTAAGAGCCAAGTTGAAATTATGAGTGCACAGTTTCTTCCACCGAAAAAAAACAATTTCTCCCAGCAGTGCAAAGAAACTTTTCCAGTTTGGTGGCTTTCCACTAAACTGCAAGAGTGCAACAGCGTTTTTTCTCCACACTGAGCACCGCAACTTTAACGCAAATACTGAGCATCGCTAAAGCATTTTGCTCAAATAAATAAAAGAAACTAAATTGGCCACTACAAAATATGAAGAAGGGAGGAATATCAGCAAAAAAATCCAGCACCTGCCAAGGCAAGACAAATTTTTAAACTCCTCCAAATCCACATCTGTCATATTTTGCAGTAAACCAAGCGAAAATTTCTAAATACATTATTTTAGTCTTTTTACATAAAAACATTACTTAACAAATTTTTAAAATACATTATTTTAATCTTTTACATAAAAACAAGTGTAGACATTTCAGTATGTAAGTACACATGGTTTGAAGTATATTTTTACATAATAATAACTGGACTGGTATTTTACAAGAACTCATCTATATTTTTATAATCTGGCTATGCTGTTATTTTCCAGTCTTTTTTGTGTAAAAATTTCAACTCAGAGATAGTCTAGGAGTAAGATAAGGTTGCAACCTCAGCCGATTGTCGACATTGTTCAATGATTGCAACTTTCTTAAAAAACTCGTAAACCAACCGTTTTACTTGCGTTGCGGTTGTTGGAAAGCAATAAGTTTGCTAAAAATTTTCGAATATTCTATATTACAGTTTCAAACATTAATAAAGTATACCTTTGAAGTGGGGACGACCTGAATCCGCTTGAAATTGTAGTGAGTGGTCATGATTGTAACTGCTTGACTCGAAAGTCAATGTCAAAAAGAACAAGTTCATAAATGCACAGGAAATTGAAACGAGGCATATTTCTTCTGATCGAGGTAATCTAAAAATGCTGTTGTTTGGAAACGAGGTAAAGATAAAATGCTAGAGGATAATTTTTAATTAAAGTTCAAAATTAAGAAAGATCATCAAAAAGAAAAGTGAATAGCATGACATCTGTTTTGGCAAATCAAGCTTTACTTGCTGCATCATCAAATGGTATATTTTTTAATCGAACGAAGTCAAAGATAGAAGCTATCTTTTTGACTGACGTGACACATGCATTTCATTTTTTTTATTTTCCTTTGCAAAAAGGGAGAGGTAATAGCCCTTCAGCCGAAAGGTTGATTTTCAAGCAAGGGGCCTCCCCTTAAAATCTAACTTAATTACAATAAATTTATTAATTACAATAAAATGTTAAAAATCTAACATTGATTGTTGTTAAATGCGAGTGTCCCTACTTTTAAAATACAATTATCTAAAACCCTCTAAACTAAATAGAATTTTTGAATATCCTTTATATGCACACGATTAATTTGAATTACAATAGAAATAAAATCATCCAGCTTTAAAATTTCTAAATTTGACATCAGAAGTTGCTAATTTTTGAAATTATGTGTTTAAATAAAGCAGATGAATGAACCAGTCTGCAGACCGGCAGGTGTAATCTGCAGGTTGCAGTTTGCAGGTTATTGACTGCAGGTTACGTTTACGGCCAAGGGCTTTGTGGCTATGTAGTATGGCCGTACTTTTCTCTTTTGTAAGTCAGGGGGTTAGGTGTATTAAAACACCATGAAATTAAAACAGATCAATTAAGAGATTAAAATGTGAATGAACACTCATCATTCCAAGATCCATATCGCAACGTTGCACAATTTTAATTGATATACCCCAGGCAACGTTTGAAAGCCTTGGTTGAGCTTTTTCATTGGTTGATGCAAGGTAGCATGATCATGGAAACATCACACCACCATGTGATCATAATTTGATTGTGGTGTTTCAATGGTCATGCTATCATTGTCTCAACCAATGAAAAACCAGCATGCGTCAGATTATGCCGTAACAACACATGGTCACTCAATTTTAAGTTGAATTGGCCATTTAAAAAAATCCACAAATATGCTTCAACGACCCTTACCAGCTCGTTTCAGCGGAAATCTCATATGCCTTTTTGAAGAGAGAAATGCTCATCGGTTTTGAATTTTTCCTTTATTATGGCAAATAAATTACTGCAAAAAATTAGGCAAACAAATTTTCGCGAATTTAATATTTTATTAAATTTTGCGACAATAAATTTTGCAAGAAAAAGCATTCGCAGAACGAATTTTGGCCAAAAACGCAAACAATGATATATTTCCTTTCTACAGAAGTTTATAAAATATACTTGGCCTTTATAGTCATTGCAAATAAAAAATTAGCGGCCCAAGAATGCCCAATTTTTGACCTCTGGCATTTTTTTAAAGATAAAATATGGGCTTTGTTTCAGCGAAACTAATAACCCCGTGTTTTTACTTTTGCGTCATACACAATGCGGCAGGAATTTTTTGCTTGCGAAATGCGCTAGCTATAAAAGAGCAATGAACATGGTATTTGATGTCTGTTAGCGCAGATTGCAAAACGTTCACGTGCTATGGTTTTCTCTAGCTTTTTGGTGGCTCTTCAAGTTTTTGATGAAATGAAACCGCTTTGGATGTCAAAACCCCCTGGCACATAGATTTCCAGCATTTTTAAGATTTCCAGCTCTTTCGTTGACCACACAGCCTTTGGTTGTAAATGTACCCTGCAGTCAATAACCTGCAGATTACACCTGCCATTTGTTGCACGCCCCAAGGATCAAGCCAAGATAGCCTCACTGAGTGAGAATTTTTGAAAATGGCTACCTCACAGCCTTTTCCAAAGCTCACATTCTTTCTGTTATTTGCAACACTTTTTACGTTATGTAGAGTTTATGAAAGTTTATGTTTATGAAATCAATACTTAGTTCAATAGCAACTCCAGGACCTGGGTTTACTCTTTCTTCTTTGCCTGTTCTGGCTGAAATCACTAAAGTGGAAGAAGAACAAATTAATTAGGCAGTATTATTGCTTTTGTACAAAACTCTTTCTTGATTTTTCTCTATTTGTTGCAAAGATTTTGCAATTGAGAAGTTCCAGACCCGAAAATTTATCATCCCCAATAGTTCAAAGATTAATGGTGAATTAAAACAATTGATTACCTTTGTTCTCTATTCTTCTGATAACAATAAGCTCCCACCCCCTAATCTGGAACAGCTTCCGACAGCACTGTGATGCAATGATCAGCAATATTTTTACTAGTCTGCCTGGTAAATTTTTATTATTATTCAGTGATAAACTATTGTGACTTTGACTATCTAAAGACTGAAAGAGACTTTGCAAGCACAATATTCATTAAAAGTATTTTACTTTTTTTAGGTCCAAGGTACAAATGACAATAGTATTGTTAGTAAATGTTCAATGGCATTTCTTGGCTACTTTGAGGACCAATTCTTGCCATATTTTGTAAAAAAGAGAACCAGACGAGCACCCATCATTAACAGGTATTACTCCTAATTGAGGCAAGAGCTTATTGTTACAAACAATATAATGAATGTTTTAATGCTTTGATTTCTAAATTTCAAATGTAATAATATGTATAGAAATGTTATTTTTTATACATTCATGACAACAGTTTAGTCTTGAGATTTGTTCTTAAATACATATATGTTTGGATCTTATTTGAATAATGATTTTTTGTTTTGTGGAGTTATGATACCTTGGATTAGTACTGCTACGTGGATGTATTTTTGTTGGTTCTGTTTATTTAATATCTGTTTGATATTTTTTGTTCTTTTATCATAGAGGTTATTGTGTCAGAGCAAAATCAATGGATTTTGCTATGCAGATTTTCTTACGAGAGTATAAAGATTGTCAAAAGCAGGTAAATTTTAAAATATTTATTTTTCTGTGTTGAACCTAAATTCAGAAATGATTGTTAGGGACACCAAATGATATACCACTAAATGATCTTGGCCATACAATGAGCAACTGCGACATTTGGAAAAGTATTTGTGAAGTCTCGACTAATGATGATGACTAAAGATGGGATGATGAACCTAAATTTGATATTAAATATGAAAGGATATTCTGTGATTGGTAACTTGAACATTGGTAACGTAAACTTCCTTGATCTTGCAAAGTTATAACTTAAGAAAACTGTTTAGACTATAACCATTTTTCAGGGTTTTGGCTTTGAAGAATAAAACATACTCATCAAAGGGCAGAGCCCGAAACATTGTTATATTCTAAACAGTTTTCTTCAGGTATGTACTTTCTTCTTAATACAACTTTTTAATGCATATTTTGTCATCCACATGCTTCACTTGATTTTTACCATGAATTGTAATTTTTCAGAGATTAGTTCTTTAATGCCACTCTTTCTTCAACATTTTTGACAAATTTGGCAATCAGTTTTTTTACTCTTAACAATTATCCTCAACACTGTACTTTATTTTTCCAAAGGAGAGCTTTTTAATTCTTTTTAATTTTTAATTTGTTTACACATCGAGATTTACATTGTCTCTTTTCTCTTTAGTTAGTTTCCCAAATTTATATATTTACATTTACATAAACATGAAGAATCATTTTGTTCAGTGAAAAAAGAAGCAATCTATCTTGTCGAGAGATAACCATACTTGTGAAATCAAAACTAAATACATATATCTTTAAGGTCTAGATATATCTAAGCACAAATTTTTGTTTATGCTCTTTGCTTTATTGGCTGCAACCAATTCTAACGAGAGAGAGAACAAAATCTGGGCACTCTTGTTGATTAATGCATAAAACATTGATGCATTCATTCTGTATTCACTGTGCATTTGGAAGGCATTCTGGGATCATTTTGTTCCCTGCCTTGATTCTGAGGAACCTGTTGCTATCTAATTGCTCATAAGGTCTTTTTGGATCATTTTGCTCACTGCCTTTATTCAGAGGAACATGTTGTTATCTAATCGCTAGTAAGGTCTTTTGGGATAATTTTTGCTCACTTCCTTTATTCAGAGGAACATGTTGTTATCTAATCGCTAGTGAAGTCTTTTGGGATAATTTTGCTCACTGCCTATATTCAGAGGAACATGTTGTTATTTAATAGCTCATAAGGTGTTTTGGAATCATTTTGCTCACTGCCTTTATTCAGAGGAACATGTTATTATCTAATCGCTAGTAAGGTCTTTTGGGATAATTTTGCTCATTGCTTTTATTCAGATAAACATGTTGTTATCTAATTTCTATTAAGGTCTTTTGGGATCATTTTGCTCACTGCCTTTATTCAGAGTAACATGTTGTTATCTAATAGCTCATAAGGTCTTTTGGAATCATTTTGCTCACTGCCTTTATTCAGAGGAACATGTTGTTATCTAATCGCTAGT